>JASDQU010503930.1:107302-121641 GCA_032191745.1 Picea mariana
CGACCAACCCTCTACTTCTACATCCTCTTATGTTTTGATGTGCATCGGTGATTCTAAAAAAGACAATGTTGCACTCACCACTAGAGCTAAAGACTATACTCCTTCTAAGGAGAAGGTCGACGACTTACCTCCCGATCTGGTACAACCTTCTCCACCAAATCCACCTACGAACGGTCCTCTTCATCTCGAACGACCGAGTCTTGATGCAGTTTTATGACCTCTGAAAGGTGTCGTTAAGAAGTCGGCATTCAATCCTCATGCTCGGGCAGCCCAGAACTATAGCATTGTCGAAGATCTAGCCCAAGCACCCTCAACGATGTCTGCCCTGGAAGTCCTTCAGTCTTGTCCTGCACAACGAAGGGCGTTGTTGAAAGCTATAGGTGGCATTGATCCAAAAAATACGAATATGATAGTATTTAACTTGGAAGATCATATTCCAAGGTTACCCCCACAGCTTGCGTTTCAAATCCAAGTTGTGGTCTCCGATAAGAGTATTTGTCGAACTGTTATTGATGAGGGTGCCTCTACGTGCATAATGTCTTTTTCTTGTTGGAAAGCCATTGGCTCTCCCCCATTAAACGAATCACACAACACTTTACGAGCCTTCAATGGCTCTGGTTTTAAGCCATACGGTGTTCTTCCGTCATTGCCTATTACTCTAGAAGGTAAAACCGTCCAGGTGGAAGTGGAAGTTTTCGATACTCCCCTAGATTATAATCTTCTACTTGGTCGAAGCTGGGTCGATTCTATGCGTGCTGTCGTGTCAACCCTTTTCCGTGTCATACGATTTCCTCACCAGGGAAAAGTGGTTACGGTCGATCAACTTGCCTTCTTTAATGTTGATACTCGCACGGGAAACATGCCGTTCATAGCAAACACCCCACCGGGTTATGAGAATGTTGGTTTCGGTCTTTTAAAAGACTCGTCGTTAATGGGTACTTTCCCCATACCACCACCACCCAATATTCCAAGCCCGTCAGTTGCTTCCATTAATATGATCTCTATTGTACCTCATGAACTTCCTGTGTCTGCTAACCCTTGGATAGTCCCTGATCCTGGAGCTCATGTTCGTTTCAGCGACGTTATGTCGTTAAGTCCGGTTGAGTTCGCTTATCAAGCCATTCAATCGGCATCCCTTACTACTTCTTATTTTGACAAGTTTTCTCCTGATCCTTTCCGTGTCATCTTTCCCACTGACGATGTGATCATGTCCGTCATGGAGGACACCCCTTGGGACGATGGGCATCATCGTTCCATACTGTTTCTGGAACAACAAACTCTTGAGAATTATCAGCGGATTTCGACTCTGTCGACCATTGTTGTTATATCCACTGTTCCCCAATCTACATGATATGTGTTTGCAGAAGGGAACCTCAGTAACATCTCACCCATGATACCCATATATATTTCTGTGAAACCTGGAATAGTCGAGAACGTTCATATTGGAGCTTCGTGTTCTCCCGAAGAAATTTTCACTTATACTTCCTTGTTTAAAGAATTTCGCGATATCTTTGCTTGGAGTTACGAAGAGATGTCGGGTATCGACCCTGCTATTGTGGTCCACAAAATTAAGACATACCCCAGAGCTAAACCAGTCTACCAGCACCTCCATCCGGTCCATCCACGTAAAGCGACAGCCATTAAACTCGAAGTTGAAAAACTTCTTAAAGCCAGTTTTATTTACCCCGTGGCATTGACAGAATGGGTTTCCAACCCCGTACCGATTGATAAGAAAGGTGGTAGTATACGTGTTTGTGTTGATTATCGGGATATCAACAAAGCTTGTCCAAAGGAAAATTTTCCAACCCCTTTTGTCGACCAGATCGTCGATGACTATGCCAGTAGTGAAATCTTTTCCCTCATGGATGGATTTTCCAGCTATAATCAAATCAATATCGCTCCTGAGGACCAACATAAAACGGATTTTATTTGTCCTTGGGGTACTTTCACCTACAGGAAACTCCCCTTCGGTCTGAAAAACGCAGGTGCTACGTTCCAACGTGCTATGTATTACTCATTTCACGATATCAAGCATATTGTTCAACCTTATTTGGACGATTTGTTGGCTCACTCTTTACGTCGAGTCGATCACCCTAATCATCTCCGAGAAATTTTCATTCGTTGTCGATTCTATCGCATTCGCTTGAATCCTCATAAATGTGTCTTTTGCGTAGAATCCGACCGTCTCCTCGGTTTCATTGTTTCATTCCATGGGATCCGGGTAGATCCTATCAAGTTCGAGGTGATTCTTAATCTCCCTCCTCCTTCTTCTTTGCACTAGTTACAAAGTTTGCAGGGGAAAGAAAACTTTCTTCGTCGTTTCATCCCGAATTATGCCGAGATTAATCGTGGTTTCACACGTCTTCTAAAGAAAGGTTTAGAGTTTGTCTGGGATAAGGTTGCTAACAACACTTTTGAAGCTTTAAAATTGTCCCTCACAAAAGCTCCTCTTCTTTTCCCTCTGGATTATAGTCGAGATTACTTTCTTTATATAGTTGCATCCGAGTATACTATCGGCATGGTCCTCGTTCAAGAGGATGATAACCACGATGAACATGTTATCTATTACTTGAGTAGAAGTTTATCATCCACAGAAATCAAGTACCAACATGTTGAGAAGCTGGCCTTGGCTGCTGTCCAAGCAGTTCAACGTTTTCGTAATTATATTCTCTCCAGGAAGACTACAGTGATTTCACACTGTAACCCCATGCAACACATATTGACCCATCAATTGTTGGGGGGAAAGTACTCCAAGTGGATTGTTATTCTCCAGGAGTTTGATTTGGAATTCGATCGTGCCACATCGAAGAAATCTCTAGTTTTCGCTGAGTTAATTTGTGATTTTCCCCACACTGCCACGGAAAAGGTAGCAGTTGATTCGTTACCTGATGAATCACTTTTCCTTATCAGTACCGAAGATATTTGGTACGGAGATATCATTATATATCTCCAAACTCAAACTTTCCGGCCTGCTTTGTCCAGTAATGAACGACGTCGTGTCTGTTATCAAGCACGTCATTATATTATCCTCGGTGATACTCTTTACCGTCGAGGCATTGACTCTGTCTTTCAGCGTTGTTTGACTTTTGACAAAGGTGAGAAAGATTTGAATGACTACCATTCAGGAGCATGTGGTGGTCATATGTCTGGGTATGCTACTACCCAGAAGATCTTACATGCAGGTTACTTTTGGCCTTCCCTATTCACTGACTGCATTACTGTTGTTCAGAAGTGTCATGCCTGCCAGACCTATAATCAGAAGATTCGGTCGCATCCTGCTCCCCTTCATCGTGTAGTCTCAGTAGGTCCTTTTGCTAAATGGGGCATTGATTTCATGACATGTCACCCTCACTCGGTTGGGGGGCATGGTTACATTATTGTAGCTGTTGATTATTTCACAAAGTGGGCCGAGGCAATGTCGACATTCGATAATACTGGGAAGACTGCAACGTTATTTCTTTTCAACCATGTCATCACTCATTTTGGTGTTCCTCGGGCTATCATTACCGATCATGGTAGTCATTTTAGGAATTATATGATGTCTGAACTTACAGAGAAGTTGGGCCTTCGTCATGATAGCTCAATGCCCTATTATCCATAGGCCAATGGCCAAGTCGAAGCCATCAATAAGGTTCTTATAACTATGATTCGACGGATGATAGGAATCCATAAAAATAGTTGGCACACGATGTTATTTTCGGCATTGTGGGCATATCGGACATCTGTTAAGTCTGCCACGGGATTCACGCCTTTTCGTTTAGTTTACGGCATGGAAGCCATTCTGCCAATAGAATGTGAAATCCCGTCTTTGAAGCTAGCTGTAGAGATCTTACCTAATACTTCTGCCGAAGAGGAACATCTGTTGTATTTGATGCGATTAGACGAGACTCGTCGTGACGCTACTCTTGTAATAGAAGCCTAGAAAAAACATGTTAAGGCACAGTATGACAAGCATGTCAAACCTCGTGTCTTCTCTGAAGGAGATCTTGTTCTTCTATATGAACAAGATAAAGATGTCCTAGGAGCTGGGAAATTCCAACCAATGTGGCGTGGGCCTTACATTGTTAGCATAGTGTTGGAAAAAGGAGAGTATGAACTAGTTGATTATGAGGGTGTACCTTTGAGTGAACCCAGGAATGGGTTGTACTTAAAGAAGTACTACGCATAAGTCATTTGTGCATGAGTACTTGTATTTTATGTATCATACTGCATGAGTGTGTTACTTTAGTTTTGTTTTTGACGTTATCTGGTCTCTACCCTTACGTGACGTTGTGTTTGATTTCCAGATGTCGGAGTTTACGCTACCTTACATTGGCTTCGCTGATGGTGCTAGCCGTAGTACTCAGAACTTAGCTTCCGCTGCATGGGCAATCTATGCCCCGACAAACGAACTCATATCTCTACGAGGTATATTTCTTGGCCGAGCAACCAACAACATCGCAGAGTATAGCGCCGTGGTTGAATTATTGGTTGATGCTATCTCTCTCGGAATTCACCATTTGGTTGTTCGACTTGACTCGCAGTTGTTAGTACTATAGCTCAGTAATGTATATTCTATTCGAAGTCCTACTTTATTAAGGATATATTTGCGGATTCGCCTCTTGGAATGACATTTTGATTACATAGAATATCAACACATTCCTAGATGTCTTAATACATTGACAGATGCTTTGGCTAATTATGTATTGGACAGCCATTTAAATCACTTATAAAATCAAACACATTAAATTGTACACAAATGTAAAGTAAGCCGGTAGAAACCATGTATATATATATAACGATCAAAGTTTGTTTTTACAAAATGTGTCTGGAGACCAAAATATCAAAAATTGAAGCTCCTGGCTTCTACAAAGTGACATCACTAATGATGTTCACGATAGCACACTAATGTCCTAGAAACTCTATGGATCAAGCGACCCATAGAGGCAGAGACTCCCACAGTATGACGTTGATCGCGTCGTGGGATCTCCTCCAGAGGCATCTCTGGAACATCGGCCATCAGACCCTCTAAGTTTTGCTCCACTGTCAGATAGTCCTCGGCATACTTGGGGACTGCAACTGTTGCCTCTCCTCAACGCTGGACAAGAGAACTACCAGCAGGTCTATATGCCCCAACATCTGTGTTATCAATAAAAAAAATTGGTGTTAGTCTTTGGATGATTCTATAAAATCGAAAACATTTAATATGATGAAAATACAAAAACATCTAAAAAGATAAAAATTGGTGTACTTCTTGTTATCCACATTTTTGGTCATCGGGATGATGTCATGACAGTGTCATGATAATAGAAAATCAAACTCTTTATTAAGAACATTTTCATGAGAAAGGTTACACTTGTCAGTTTCCAGAAAGCATAGTTTAAAAGATAGTTCGCAGGCTGCATATATACTCTCCTGCGAGAATCCTTAATTCCTGCAGGCTGCCTTCAGCTTGACAGCGAACTTCTCACACTGTACTTGAAGTCAGGGTGCGGGCATGTTTCTAAAGAAGGAAAATGGATGCGTTCTCGANCAAGTAACTAAACTATCTTCTCCTATATATTGAGGAGATTGCTCATGGAAAGGGTTAACAAGAAAGATTAGAAGCAAGCTAGCAAGATATTTATTGGAGAACTAGTGCAAGATTGTATGGAGGACTGAAGCTACAGCAGCAAAGGACAAACAACAAAGTCATTTTATGTGGTTGATTTTCTTCATGCATGAGCAAGTGTGTGTGTCAGAGCTAGAAGCCATTGAAAGGAGATCTACGAAATCAAGGCTCAGGTTGTATATTTCTCTTTCAGTTAATTCAATACATGAATATGTCCCTTTCCCATAATGATGATGTCATCTTATTACATGATTGCTTGATCACATGTATAGACTAGGTATTGAATACATTAATTTGCTTGTACTTCGATTGGTTTGTGCTGTTGTGATTGGATGGCACGAGAGCATTGAAGCTGAGCAAGGAACAACAGAGATTTAAGGAGAGTGTTCATAAGGTATGTCCACTATCCATTTCTCTTAGTTTGTTCAATAATATAGATCTAGGGAAAGAGTAGTATTCTGTCTTGTTTTGTTCTAGATCCAGGTGGATCTAGGGAGATTGGTCTGTGTCCGCACTCACAAATTTATCTGTTAACAAAATTGGCGACTCCAATGGGGAACTATCCCTTTTGTCCTTTTGGATTTTTGAGTTTTCTGTGGATATTTGCTCTGGTTACCTTTTTCTCTTGATTTGTGAATCTCTGAGTCCTCAGGATACCCTGAGTGACCTCCTGGATCCAAAAGCCAGTTTGAATTTTGCTTGATTTTTCAAATTTTTCATTAGTTTCAGGGATTCCTGCACTGTGCTCATTAGCAGCTTGCGAGAACCCTGATAGTTTGCACCTTGCGTATATACTCCAATGCGAAAAGTTCACAGTCTGCATTTAACTGGCCTGCGAGAATTTTACTTTCTCGCACTGTGTCCAAGGCTTGCCTGCGGGCAGATTTTGAAATTTTTTTGAAATCAAGTTTTGAATTTTGCAATAGCTCAGTAAGGTTGATTTAAGTCTTTTTGGCTCTTTGGATTACTGGCTTGCCTCTTTTTTCTTTCTTTTGCTTGTTAGACTTGATCTAGGGTTTCTAGGCTTGTTCTTGCTTTGATTACTTGACTTTCATCTCTTAACCCTTTTTGGCATTTTTCTTCTCTCTGATTACTGGAGTTTGAATGTGTTATGTTGGTTAAGAATCAGTGATTGATTGGAAGTTAAGATTTTGAGTTTTCTCTTGTACTTGTTAGTCCAAAAGGACAATTTTCATTTGCATTGAGAAGCTTTTTTGGTTTGGTTTTGTTTTTGCTTCCATTGAAAGTATTGGATTGGGTTGTTTATTTGGGTCTTTATAATTTGGTTTTCTTTTCTCATTTTTTAGAGTTCTTCTTGGAAAGTGAACTGTATGTTTTCTTTCAAGATCTTTGTTTTACCTTTGAAACATCATTGAAAATCAAAATTGTCAAGTATTGAAGTTTTGAGAAAGACATCTAGTTATTGTTCATTGAAAAGTGATTATTTGCATTCATATCAAAAAGGAAATTGAGATTTGCATTGGCATTATAATATTGCGATTGATTTGGAAAGTGTTCCCTCTCTCCCATAGCTACGATTCATCGAATGAAAAAGATTATATTTCATCATATCCTTGCATTGATTGGGTCAGAGTCACACATCATTGAGTTTCACTTCCATTGCCTCTGAGTATACAACAACCATTTAAAAACATTTGCGCAATATTAAAATTGATCTAGTAACTCTTTTATAGGGCTCTTTTCACCAACATTTAGCTAGTCTAGTGCTTTGGAGTAGGAAGAGAGACACACTCTCCAAAGCTCAAAAACACACAATAGTATCTTGAGAATAGGGAGTGTAAAATTCCATTGGCCGCATATTGTCCTGGGAAGCCCTTCTAACAAAAGGGTCAAGCATTAGGTCACATTGGTGTTGGCAGAGATACTAACCTGCTTTGTTGATATCAGTGTAGAGATTGCACGTATTATGGGGGTCACTCCGAGGTATACCCACAATTATGAGTGGAATCCTTTGAGTTGATTTCAGGCTTGATACCCTGCCTTTGCGTGTGGATCGAACTGACGACTGTTTCCCCAGGCAGTACTGTTGTCTGTGGTAACCTTAGTGGCCTTTCTCTCTAGGTTCTTACCCAAGGTGACTGTGGAGGGGAAAGTCTCCGTGGTACCTGGAATCGACGTTGATCAAAATAACTCGGGCTCCTTGGAGGGTATACCCACGATTATGTGTGGGAGCTTTCACTAGGGCGTAAGTCTGTTAAGCAGGTCGTCAACATAAATTTTCCACCTTAGCCCCGCCCCTTCTTATCTTGTTGTTACGATGTTGGATTTCATCACCAACTAGTGGCTTCGATATTAGAAGGTATTGTTTGCTTGGTGATTATCTCTAGATTTTGTTTACTAGTGTATGCTATTGTTTTCTCGTAGTCGACCTTTAGGATTTTTGTTGGGGTGTTTATTACTCATTTACAATTGCTCCCCCGTGACATTCACGTAGGATGCAAGGTTTGTCTTCGGAACACTCGGAAGCTTCACAACCTTTGCACACAAAAACACCTGAGGGTACCCCTGAGGACTCTCCTCGTCCGGGTGAAATACCTCTTGTCACACTACCACACGTGGACATAAGTGACGTCCCGGAAGTCTTTACACCACCTCCACAAGTACATACTACTGATCCTCTTGCAGAATTTCGAATTACCAATACCGTAGAGGATTATCGCATTCATCGTGGTGAACGACCTTCAGGGTGGTTTCATCTTTCTGGTGAAGATCTTCCCCTTTCTGAATCAATTACTGGGCCTTCTCACGGTGTAGTAGGCCGAGGTCCTTTTTGGTCGGGTGATTTCCGACGAGTCTTATTTGGTACTGAGTCTCCTGAGCCAGAAACTACACCTGCAACTACCACTTACTGTTTTATTCTTCCTCCCGAGATGGCCCATCTTGCAATTACTTCAAGTGTCCAAACCGAGATTCCGGAAACAACTCTTGCCCCTATAAACACCCAGCCACAACCTGAGGTCAATCCTAATTTACCCCCTGGTTACCATGCATTGAATCCTGCATTGAATGTTCCACATCCAACACTGCCACAAACACCTGCTGGTTCTCCAGGTGGCCCTCAGTTTCCTGGGCACCCGATTCCCGGTTTCATCCTGACACTTCCTCAGTTTCCTACTAGCAATACTAATCCTAGTGGCATTATTCCGACCGTTGCACCTAATGCACAAGTTCCTGTTGGTGGTCAGGGTAATACGTTTCCTTTTCCCGGACATACTGCAACTATTGCACAACCTACAGTTGGTATACAACTTCCGGGTGGAACTATCCCTTTGGTAGGGGCACCAACCTCACCGTTAGGACAAAATATACCTCCTGCATTGGCCCAGTATTGGAATCAACTTATGTAAAACTTTCCTCAAAATGTTGGGGGGCAACAAGCTGTCCCTACTTCAGGCCAACCCTATCCAGGAGTGACTAATCCTATCTGGGGTTTTGGTCAAACTACTCAACCCCAAACTCAAGGTCAAAATCCTTGGGGTTATTATCCGATTCAACCACCACAGGGCCAACCAGGATCATCTCTCTGGGGGCAAACTGCTTATGCTCCCACTGGTCTACCGACAGGGCGTCCGCCTCAAAGTCACCAGTATCCACAGGTGAATCGGCAATTGCCTTTTCTTGCTACTCTGGATTTTCCATATTTGTCTAGGATTCTTAATGATCCTATTCGTCACTCTCCCCAATGGCCTGCTATTCCTGCAAAGCTTCCATCGGACATTCCAAAATTCGATGGGAAGGCGGGAGAGGACCCGAATAATCACGTCATGACTTTTCATTTATGGTGTTCGTCAAATTCACTCATGGTCGACTCCATTCGTCTGCATCTTTTTCAACGAACCCTTACTGGTTCGGCTGCGAAGTGGTACATTAAATTACCACGGGGTTTCTTTTCAAATTTCAACACTCTTGCTATGGCCTTTCTCACACACTACTAGTTACCAATTCATTACGATATGGGAACTGATATTTTAACCTCTTTCAAACAAAGTACGGGAACTCATATCTCTGATCACATTCATGAGTGGAGAAGGAGGAGACGTCTCATTAAACTTGAGCTTCCTGATCAGTTACTGGCTGAGTGGTTTACAAAATCTTTTGTAAACAAAATTGGTAAAGACATTGCTATGGGAGGTGTTGTCACTGAAGAGCAGGCTATTAGTCGTGCTCAGTATCTAGATCTTGTCTATTCGCAAACAGGAACCTTGTATGATTTACTGCCTGATTTACCTCGTCCTGGTACTTCTACTACTTCTACTGCTTCGGCTGCTTCACATGCAGCTGATGGTGTGATTGGTTCCACTCATAGACACTCACATTCTGTGTCCACTACAACCCCAAAATCCAATTCTTCTAATGTACAAAGTGCTCCGTCTCCTGCTCCTCCCGCCGGTAAAACTTCTAAAGTGAATGTTGTTCAATCTACGCTAGTCAGTAAGACTAAGTCTAGAAAAGGGAGAGGCAAGAATAAGGAGGGTAAAAACAACAATCCTAATAAACAAACCAAACCACCTCATGCTGATGACTGAGATAAACGCAAGCCATGCTATCCTTGCCTTATGTGTGGGGACGATCACTACACGAAGGATTGTCTGAGACATGTCAAGGTCACCAAGTTCCTTCAAGGAACACTGAAACCTTCTACACCGGAAGTCTTGTCTCAACCCTTCCCGTCTCAACAACAAGCTTCTTTGGTCATCCATGACCAACCATCTACCTCTACACAGTCCTATGTTTTGATGTGCACTGGTGATTCTATGAAGAACAATGTCACACTTACCACTAGAGCTAAAGAGTATACTCCTGCTAAGGAGAAAGTTGATGACTTACCTCCCGATTTGGTACAGCCTTCTCCACCCAATCCACCTACAAATGGTCCTCTTCATATCGAAAGACCAACTCTTGATACAGTTTTACGACCTCCCAAAGGTGTCGTTAAGAAGTCGGCATTCAATCCTCATACTAGGGCAGCCCGGAACTATAGCATTGTCGAAGATCTGGCCCAAGCACCCTCAGTGATGTCTACCCTCGAAGTCCTTCAGTCTTGTCTTGCACAGCGAAGGGCTCTGTTGAAAGCCATAGGTGGAATTGATCCTACGGACTCGAATCTGATAGTCTTTAACTTGGATGATCATATTCCAAGGTTACCCCCACAACTTGCATTTCAGATACAGGTTGTAGTCGCCGATAAGAGTATTTGTCGGACGGTTGTTGATGAAGGTGCCTCTATGTGCGTAATGTCTTTTTCTTGTTGGAAATCCATTGGCTCTCCACCATTAACGGAATCACAAAACACTTTGCAAGCCTTTAATGGCTCCGACTTTAAGCCATACGGTGTTCTTCCGTCATTGCCTATTACTTTAGAAGGTAAGACCGTCCAGATAGAAGTGGAAGTTTTTGATACTCCTCTAGATTACAATCTTCTCCTTGGACGAAGTTGGGTCGATTCTATGCGTGCTGTCGTGTCAACCCTTTTCCGTGTCCTACGTTTTCCTCACCAAGGCAAAGTGGTCACGGTTGATCAACTTGCTTTCTTTAATGTCGATACTCGCATGGGCAACGTGACATACATCACGAACACCCCTCTGAGTTATGAGAATGCTGGCGTCGGTCTTTTAAAAGACTCATCGTTAATGGGTACTTTTCCCATACCACCACCACCCAATATTCCAAGCCTGTCAGTTGCATATATCAACATGATCTCTACCATGCCTCATAAACTTCCAGTGTCTGCCAACCCTTGGATAGTCCCTGATCCTGGAGATCATGTTCATTTCGGCGACGTTATGTTTTTAAGTCCAGTTGAGTCCGCTTACCAAGCTATTCAATTGGCAACCCATACTACTTCTTCTTGTGCGGAGTTGTCTCCTGATCCTTTCTGCATTGTCTTTCCAACTGACGAGATGATCATGTCCATCTTGACTGAAAACCCTTGGGACGATGGACATCATCGTTCCATACTGTTTCTGGAGCAACAAACTCTTGAGAACTATCAACGGATTTCGACTCCGTCGACCATTGTTGTTATTACGACTGTTCCTGGATCTACGCGAGATGTGTTTGCAGAAGGGAACCTTAGTAACATTTCGCGCACGATACCCATAGATATTTCAAGGAAACCTGGAATCATCGAGAACGTTCATATTGGAGCTTCGTGTTCTCCGGACGAAATTGTCACCTATACTTCCTTGTTTAAAGAATTTCGTGACATTTTAGCTTGGATCTATGAAGAGATGTTGGGTATTGACCCTTCTATTGTGGTCCACGAAATTAAGACTTACCCTGGAGCCAAGCCTATTCGACAACGCCTCCGTCCTTTCCATCCACATAAAGTGGCAGCCATTAAGCTCGAAGTTGAAAAACTCCTTAAAGCCGGTTTTATTTACCCCGTGGCATTGACAGAGTGGGTGTCTAACCCAGTACCGATTGATAAAAAGGGAGGTAGTATACGCATTTGCGTTGATTATCGGGATATCAACAAAGCTTGTCCGAAGGACAATTTTCCAACCCCTTTCGTTGACCAAATCGTCGATGACTATGCCGGTAGTGAAATCTTTTCCCTCATGGATGGATTTTCCAGCTATAATCAAATCAATATAGCTCCCGAGGACCAACATAAAACGACTTTTATTTGTCCTTGGGGTACTTTCGCCTACAGGAAACTCCCTTTCGGTCTGAAGAATGCAGGTGCTACGTTCCAACGTGCTATGTCTTACGCATTTCACGATATCAAGCATATTGTTCAACCCTATTTGGACGATTTGTCAGCTCACTCTTTACGTCGGGCCGATCACCCTAATCATCTCTGTGCGATTTTCGTTCGTTGTCGATTCTATCGCATTCGTCTAAACCCTCACAAATGTGTTTTTTGCGTAGAATTTGGCCGTCTCCTTGGTTTCATTGTTTCACGCCATGGGATCCAGGTGGATCCTATCAAGGTTGAGGCAATTCTTAATCTACCTCCTCCTTCTTCTTTATGCCAGTTACAGAGTTTGCAGGGGAAAGCAAACTTTCTTCGTCGGTTCATCCCAAATTATGCCGAGATTACTCGAGGTTTCACACGTCTTTTAAAGAAAGACTCCGAGTTTGTATGGGATAAGGTTGCCAACAATGCCTTTGAAGCTTTAAAACTGTCCCTCACAAAAGCTCCTCTTCTGTTCCCTCTGGATTATAGTCGAAATTACTTTCTTTATCTAGCTGCGTCCGAGTATACCATTGGCATGGTCCTCGTTCAGGAGGATGATCACCACGATGAACATGTTATTTATTACTTGAGTAGAAATTTATCATCCACCGAAGTCAAGTATCAACATGTTGAGAAACTAGCCCTGGCTGCTATTCAAGCGGTCCAACGTTTTCATCACTATATTCTATCTAGGAAAACTACAGTGATTTCACACTGTAACCCCATGCAACATATATTGACACGTCAATTGCTGGGGGGCAAGTACTCCAAGTGGATTGTTATTCTCCAGAAGTTCGATTTGGAATTTGATCATGCCACGTCGAAGAAGTCCCTAGTTTTCGCTGAGTTAATTTGTGACTTTCCCCACACTACTACGAAAAAGGTAGCAGTTGATTCATTACCTGACGAGTCACTTTTCCTTATTAGTACCGATGATATTTGGTATGGATATATCATTATATATCTCCAAACTCAAACTTTTCGGCCTACATTGTCCAGTAATGAACGACGTCGTGTTCGTTATCAAGCACGTCATTATATTATCCTTGGTGATACTCTTTACCGTCAAGGTATTGATTCTGTTTTCTGGTGTTGTTTGACTTTTGACGAAGCTGAGAAAGCTTTGAATGATTGCCATTCTGGAGCATGTGGTGGTCACATGTCTGGGTATGCTACTGCTCAGAAATTTTTGCGTGTAGGTTATTTTTGGCCTTCCTTGTTTCATGACTGCATTATCGTTGTTCAGAAGTGTCATGCCTGCCATACCTATAATCAGAAGATTCGATCGCAGCCTGCTCCCCTACATCCTGTAATCTTAGTAGGTCCTTTCGCTAAATGGGGCATTGATTTTATGACATGTCACCCTCACTCGGCCGGGGGGCATGGTTACATTATTGTAGCAGTTGATTATTTTACTAAATGGGCCAAGGCAATGCTGACATTCGATAATACTGGGAAGACTGCAACACTTTTTCTTTTCAATCATGTCATTACTCGTTTTGGTGTGCCTCAGGCTATCGTTACCGATAATGGTAGTCATTTTAGAAATAATATGATGTCTGAACTTACGGAGAAGTTGGGCCTTCGTCATGAGAGCTCAACGCCCTATTATCCATAGGCTAATGGCCAGGTCGAAGCCATCAATAAGGTCCTCGTCACTATGATTCGACGGATGATAGGAATCCACAAAACCAGTTGGCACACAATGTTATTTTCGGTGTTGTGGGCATATAGGACATCTGTTAAGTCTGCCACAGGATTCACGCCTTTTCGATTAGTTTATAGCATGGAAGCTATTCTACCGATAGAATGTGAGATTCCGTCTTTGAAACTAGTTGTAGAACTTTTACCAAATACTTCTGCCAAAGAAGTGTTGGACACACCTACCACACTTAGAGGGGGGGGTGAATGAGTGTGGGGCTCTTTTTCCAAAACTTCCCTCTTGCACAAAAACTCATCAATTAGCATTCAACATTTATTCAATACCCATTGTTGTCATTTATAACCAGTTAGATGTGAGCACATATCAGCAACATATATCAACAA
>JASDQU010503931.1:9937-29475 GCA_032191745.1 Picea mariana
TCCCAAGCATAGTTTTGCTTTGTTTTAAATCTTGCGTAAAAATGAAAACAATCCCGAGCTTAGTCTTTGTTCTTTCTCATGCTCGTAAATACATGAGAATAAGTTACCAAGCTTAGGAGCTTAGTCTTTGTTCTTTCTCGTGCTCATAAATCAATGAGAATGTAACCGAGTAAACTTTTATCACTTTTTGAGACTCATAAAGGTTATACGAAAAATGAACCCCCTAGAGTTCCCTTTAATCTCTTTTCAGACTCTCTAAACATGAAAATATTGCCGAGCGATCTTGTTCTTTTCACGCTCGTTAAAGTATTTGAAGAAAATGTCTGTTTAGTGGTAATTTATCTCTTTTTTGGTCTCATCGGACTACTTTACAGAAAAGAAACTGAGAGAGTTCTCTTTAAGTGTTTTTCAGACTCTCTAAACATGAAAAACCTTGGAGTTTTCTTTCCTTGGACTCATTAAACAAACATCGAAAGGCCCATATGGGACCGAACCAAACATTCCTAGAGTTCGTTAAACGTACTTCGAGGGACTCATCCGAAGGATGAGATTACATTACAAGCATATGTTATCCTCCTCAAGATTGTGTAAAAATAAAGAGGTACTCACCAGCAATGGTGGGGGAAAAATTGGGAAAGAAATGTGTCTAAACCTGTATTCCATGGAAGAGTCACCTTTGAACATGACACCCTTTCACTCGCTTTGTGTCTAGGTTGGAAAATATGCTTGTCTCTTGATCATACTACTTATAACATTACAAATTGGTCTGTGATCCCTGTTGTTGAGTCAATGTTTCCAAGACAGTTGTCGTGTCATCAATATGTTCAAAGAGAAGTTTAACCCATAAATCCTTCTATTGCGTCGACCTTTTTTTGTAGTACTTAAGCCTTCTATTGCGTCAACCATCCTTGAGTCAGTCCTGAATCACTTTTTACTCTGATCTACATAAAATCTTTTTACCTGTTTCATGTCATTGGTGGAGGATACATTGAGGCCTTCGTGTGATGAGTCTTTTCCTGTCGACTTAAACTTATTATCTAGGAATCAGACTTAGAAACCAATTGGTACCTTGGAACCTGCATGCCTCAATGGAAGGTTTCCTTTCTTTCGACAATGGGTTTTCATTATTGGCCCTTGATCGAGAGATTCTGCTGAGTGTTCAACTTTAGCTCATTAATTCACATTCGTTGGATTGTACTAGAGTACCTTGGGAGTCATTGACATTAATGGTGATTTCCATTGCACTTGTTAATGGTTCTCATCATTGACCGGTAATCAAGTGGTTTCTACCATGTTCGACTTCAGCACATGTATTCACATGGTTAGATTCATACTATAGAGTGGTGGAGATGAAGACCCTGAATCTTTTCTCATGGATTCAGGTTGTGTTGGAGTATATTTAGTTTGTACTATTGCATAGATCCACATTGTATGTCTCATGGCTATGTTCAAATTTGAGTCTTTAACACATAGATCCACGACGTATTTTTGGTGGCTATGTTCAAATTTGAGTCATAATGGCATGGATCCACGGTGTATGTTTGGTGGCCATGATCTGTCTTACTTGACATGGATCTTGACATGTCGGCATTTATTCTTTGAGTCATTTGTATTCTGAGTATGGGAATGTCTACCTCAGTGATGATATATTATTGTACTGTCTTTCCTTGTTTGTTGACAGGTTTCCGAACGACGTGTTCTTTGTTCCCTACACACACTCGACAAAGTATTTCAACTATCACTCTGTTCTAAATTCATACATTGGGGGGCTCTCTGTTACACATTATTTTCATCACCCTCATGATCGTTAATGATGTAAAACTATATGTTGCCTTCAGAGAGGTCAGTGGCCTGAATTCCTGAAGAAATAAGGGAGAAGAAATTTCCTTGAGAGAATAAGTTTTGTTTTCCTCTGTAAAAACCCTATTTTGGAGGATTTCCATGGGCTACACCATAGCTAGGGTGTGGAAATGCCTGATTTCCGCATGCTGCACTATAGCTAGGGTGTGGAATTTCTGCAGGTTGCACTATAGACAGGTCACGACGGCCTTCGTATGTGGGAAAAATGAGCATTTTCTCGATGGTTCTAGAAGGAGAAGCTTCTATGGTGAGGTGGCCTCTGAATGGTTTGGATATTGCTCACTTTCATGATTTAGTGGGATCATCCTAACCTCTTCACCTTATCCTCTTCAACTTATAAAAGGAGAGGAGCTGTCATGGAGAAAGCTAGCTGGATTTGGCTTGGAATTATCAGCTTGGTTAGAGTGGCTTTGAGATTTTCTTTTGTCAAGATAGATGTCAGATCCATAGTCTCAAAATTCTTGGATCTAAAGTGTGTGGGAAGCAAGGAATCATTGGAAGGAACCTTATGACATCAAGGCATCCGGTTGTAATGTCTCTTCCTATTATTAATATAATACAGTGGCATGCTTCTTTCCTATACAATTATCTTTATTTTATTTCGTAATTCCTTGATCATATGCATAGGTTTTCATTGAATATATTCTCTCTGCTTTCACTTTGGTTGGTTTGTGTCTCACTGCAGGATCAATATCACAAGAGCACCAGAGTGAAATAGTAACAAAAAATACATAAGGAAGCAACATTTAAAGGTATGTCTATCGTCTTTTGTTCGGTAGTAAATTTGATGATTAGAGCCTAGGGAAAGCATCATGTCCTGTCGTGTTTTGTTCTAGATCTAGGTGAATCTAGGGGGATTATTCTATTTCATCATTCACCAAGTTACTTGATAACAACCTGCCCAACTTTCATCTCGGTTGTTGGCAGGGGCCCTTGTCATTCCTATGAGGTCTAGATCATCCTGAAATTGATCAATCACTCACTGCACGTGTTCTATCATGAGAAATCCCCTTGCCCATGCATCAAGTGTCATAGGAAATCCCATGTTCTGTGTCGGGGCCACCAGGGGAACCTCTGTTTCTTCTGCCACTCTGATTTATTCCCAGGATCTAAGGGCCTCTTGAGCTGAATTTTCTATAGTCATCACCTTTTCATCCAGGCTCATGGCCCTGAACCTAGTCATTTTTGGGTAGTCCATCCTTTGTACCACCTCCTCCCAGTCTTGGGCATTTTCTATGAAGACTTCGTCTTCGAATTTGTCATGGGCGTATGAACAGTAGGATGACACTTGTGGGGCATGTTGCAAGACCAGGATCTTTGGATCGTGCTTACGGAATTGGCCCTTCTGGAATCTAAACTCGAGTTCGCTTAGCCCTTCTTGTTTGTCTTGAGATGTGTATTTTACCAAGTAGAACCCTACATGGAAACCATAGGGTATGAACGCTCGCTTCTTATCCTTGACCAGGGTGCCATTGTAGCCTTGCAAAATGGTTTGATAGCATATTTATCCCACTACAAGCCGGTACGAGACATGATATGGTAGGAGATGTGGTGCTCCGGTGGCCCTGAAAACCCTGATGTAGGTGTCACGCTCATCCAAGTACCAGTGGCCTACCTTGGATATCATTTTCTTGGCCGCAGTCGATAGTCTCGGGAATTCCTTCTTAAAAATAATAAAATAGATTTGCGTGATGAGTTCATCATAGATGAGGGAGAAAGACTTCTTATACATGTTCCCCCATAACACGCTGAAATAGACGTGGACCGTGAGCTCTGCAACATGCCAACTCAGATTCATGGCGGCGAAGATGTTTTTGTCACACATGACATCTAGAAAATATGAAGCCATGTAGAAAGATAACATCTCTCCTTCCTTCGGTGTCTGAGCCCATTGTTTAGAAATTATCTCTCCTGAGTTGAAATTGCTCCAGGATGGTGTAAACCCCCTTCGCTCCAAAGGGATGTTTGAACTCCCGGTCTTGGATCATTTGAAATGATGAGTCGGAGTGACTCCTTGGGTCCCTATGGGCACTCGAAATAACTCTAACCACACACACAGGCTCCTCCACAAGTGACCACAATTATGACTGTGGGTCTATCTCCCTTGTGATTCAGACTTTGGGGATATCCAAAATACTTTCCTTATTTCTTCTTAAAGCGACCAACTACGAGTCTCCGAACTCATGCCATGCGTTTCCTAAGATTCACCAGCCCACAATGGTTCAGACTTTGCGACCTTGTGAACTTTAAGCTTCTCACCCACAAACCTACGATCTTCTGGATTCCTGAACTCCCTGATCCGTCGCCACATGCTCCCTATGATCAACAATCGATATTGGATCACGACTTCGGACTTCGTGATTCTCCTTCATTGAGTCTTTAACCTCTCGAACTCAAAAATATCGCAATGCTTCACAGTTATCCTACTCCTCACTTTTCCATATCTAACAGTCTGGAATCGTTCGTCTCCTTTGGAATGAATCTTGCATTCACTGACTTTCAATGAGGATTTCAAGGACTCCTTTCCTTGAAGAATTACGCCACTCTTACACCTGAGCCTCCTTTCTTAAATTTGTTCCTCTGAACAATATCTTCGACACTTAGTTGAATTCCTAGTCTGCACACACCTTGGAACATACTTTCATCCACAAATTAGATTCTCCTTGAGGATGGATTCTTGCTCCTTGCAACTGTTCTCCAACTGCTTCTATCTCCCGTGACTGAAATCACGCTAATATTTCTGAGCTTTGAGTCTTAAAACTCCGTCATGCACTCCTTGCAGATGTCAATGCACTCCTTGCAGGCACATTAGTTCTCGTTATTGCTTCTGATCTTTCGAATCGAAACAGAGTCAGTCATGCACTCCTTGCAGACACTATTCACTTTCTCAATGAAAAGAAACGATTAAAACTTATCTAATCCTCACAAATAACTCATACATTCAACAAAGAAAATGCGGTCATGAATTCAAGAACAGAAATAACAGAGAATTGAAAAATAACAGAAACTCTACCATTCATTCAGATATACACATACTCAATACACATTTGGCACAATATATCTCTGTTATATTCATCCAACTAAAACTTACATATATTCATACAACATTTCTCTATATCTCCCAGCTGTTAGCTTACAATGGAAATCTTCATACTAGATTCAACAACCTCTCCTCGACAATAATACAATGCTTTATACAAAGGGACTCCTTTGAGTTCTTCCCTCCAACTAATCTACGATATTTTAATGGAATTGAATGCTATCAACTACTAAATACTTATTACAATAAATATCGAGTCTGACAGATGAGAGTGCAAGCTCCAAATCTGTACTACGATTCGATTCATAAGCCAAAATACATTCCCCCATCAATATTACATGATGGTTCAACCTCCAGTAATTAAAGACACACATAACTTAATTTTTTTTTCCAGATATCACAATAAATACATTGATCTTTTGAATTTCAAAATACTTCAAAATGTGCGCTAGTGTGCCCACATGTCTTCCATGCTTGTGCTTTGCTGGCGATGCTCCTGCATCATACTCCCTTGGTTGAAAAATTCATGGACTCCTATCCATGAGCTCCTGCACCGATATTCCATGTTTTTGAATCTCTGCTTCATTAATCCAGCTGGCATCTTCTATTGGTTTTCCTTTCCACCTCACCAAGTATTCAATATACGTCTTCTTTCTGGTATTCTTACCAAATCCCAGATCTATGATCCTTTCCATCTGTGGCTTCTCAACTGCAGGCATCTATTTCTCCCACTTGATCCTCTCTTGATCTTCATCTCTTTCGGTTCCATCTTCTCTGGAAGGATACATGTCTAAAATGTTGAATATCGGTGATATACCCACATCTTCTGGCAATTCTAACTCATAATAATTTTCGCCAAATCTCCTCAATATTTTACATGGTGCTATCTTTTTCAATTTCAACTTATTATATGTTTCCCTTGGGAATATTTCCTTTATTAGATGTGCTAGAACTTGATCCCCTACTTCAAATTCAAGCTTCCTCATGTGTTGATCAACTCTGCACTTGTATTCACCACTGGTCTCTTCAATTTCTGCTTGATCTGGTTGTGAAGTTCCTGCATCTCTACAGTGAAATATTCTCCTCTCGCGCTTCTAAACTCACTTTGCTTTGGATCCCTTAATTCTTAAACTCCTCTTAGATTCATTCCATACACAATTTGAAATGGAATTTTCCCAGTGCTCCTGTTCACCAAGTTATTATATGGAAACTCGTCTTGTGCTAGAATCTAATCCCACTGACTATGGTGTTCAATGACCAAACTCCTCAGCAAATCTCCTAGGCTTTTATTCACCACCTCGGTTTTTCCATTTGTTTGTGGATGATATGCAGAACTAAAAGATAGTTTTGTCCCCAAATTTTTTCACAATGTCCTCCAAAAATGATCAACAAATTTGGTACCCCTGTCTGAAACTATACTCCTGGGAAATCCATGGAGTCTCACAACCTCTCTGCAGAACAAATTCACAACATTCGTTGCATCACTGGTCTTCTGGAATGGGATAAAGTGTGCCATCTTTGAAAATCTATCCACCACTACAAATATGGAATCACTTCCTCTTTGTGTCCTTGGAAATCCCAACACAAAATCCATGCTTATTGCATCCCAAGGCCTCTCTGGAATAGGTAATGGCTGATACAACCCAGTGTTCTGTTTCTTCCCCTTAGCATACTGAAAAATCTTACAATGTTTTACAAATTTCTTCACCTCTGCTCTCATATCTGGCCAATAATATGAATTGGCTAATTGAGAAAATATTTTTTCATGGTCGAAGTGTCCGGCTAGACCTCCACTATGCTTTTCCTTCTTCAAATTCTCCCTAATCAAGCATCTTGGTATGCACAACTGGCATCCTTTGAACATCAACCCATCTTGAATCAAATATTCATCCCATTGGCTTTTGTCTCTTAGTACATGATTCTCACACGCTTCATATGCCTCTCCAAAATCTATATCATTGTGATACATCTCCTTAAGGTGATCAAACCCCAAGGTTTTGACCTAAAATTCCTACAGAATCAAAATTATCCTGCTCAATGCATCAACAACCTTGTTAGCATTTCCAGAAATATGTTTAATGACAAAATTGAAAAATTTCATAAACTCTATCTACTTATCATGTTTTTGGTTTAACTTCTCATGTCTGGTTATGAATTGAAAATCGTGATTATCGCTATACAAAACAAACTCCTTTGGTACAAGGTAATGTCTCCATTTATTCAATGCTTGGATTATGGCGTAGAACTCCTTGTCGTACGTGGAGTACTTCCTTTTAGATTCATTCAGCTTCTCGCTAAAATATGCAACAGGTCTATTGTCCTGGCCTAAGAATGCTCCAATTGCAATTCCACTCGCATCTCATCTTACCTGAAATGTCTTCCCGAAATTCGACAGAACCAGAATCAGTTGTTCAATTATCTTTTCCTTCAATGTGTTTAATCTCCTCTCAACCTCCTCTGTCCATTTGAAAGACTTGTCTCTTTTCTTCACTGTATCCATCATCTGAGCACTAATTCCACTAAAATTTCTGATGAACTTCGGATAAAAACTCGTTAACCCATGGAAGCTTCTTTCCTCAAAGATATTCTTTGGTGACAACCATTATTTGATTTCTTTCACCTTTTCAGGATCCATATTCAACTCGTTTGAAAAGATAACAAAACCCAAATATATGAGCTCTGTCTTCATGAAAGAGGACTTTTTCAAATTAATTAACAACTTCTCTTGTTGCAGCCTCCAGATTACTAATGCCAAATGTCTCAAGTGCTCCTCTTTACTCTTGTTGAACACCAGTATATCATCTAGATATACAATCATGAACTTACCAATGAAATCCTTTAACACTTCATTCATCAGTCTCATAAAAGTACTCGGGGCATTCGTTAAGCCAAATGGCATAACAAGCCATTCATACAACCCCTCATTCATCTTGAATGTTGTTTTCCACTCATCACCTTCTCTCATTTTGGTCTGGTGATATCCACTCTTCAAATATATTTTTGAAAAACAGTATTCCCCACTTAGGCAATCCATCAAGTCATCCATCCTTGGTAATGGAAATTTGTATCTGAATGTGATATTTTTTATGGCTCTTGAGTCTATACACATTCTCCATTCTCCATCCTTCTTCGGACTTAGTACAGTTGGTACTGCACATGGACTCAAGATTTCTCTGACCAATCATTCGTCTAACAGATCTTGAACCTGTCTCTTCACTTCGTCATTCTCTTGAGGCATCAACATGTACATTCTTTTATTCATTATTCTTTCTCCTGGTATCAAGTCAATATGATGAATGATGCTTCTGATAGGTGGCAATGAGTTTGGTAACTCATACACTATAGTATTAGCGAAATTATCCAGCAGCTCCTGAACTTCCTCAAGAAAATCCTCCAATGAAGTACTGGTAAGGATAACCCTCGGTTTCCTCACAACAATGAGCTACATCTCTTGCTCCTTTTTTGCTTCATTCAGGAGTTCCTTCCCATTCATGAGAAGTATGCTCGCAATGGATTCATCTTTCACCTTCTTTTCTTCAATTGGAAGCAACATGTGTGTCCTACCATTCTTCTATGAGGTGTATGTATTCCTCCTCCCATCATGAATAACATTCTTTTCATACTGCCAGGGTCTTCCCAAAAAAACATGACAGACATCCATAGGAATCACATCACACATGATCTCATCCCTATATCCTCCTATTTTGAAACTAACCTGACATTGTTGAGTGACCGTTACCTGATGACCTTTCTGCAACCATGAGACTTTATAAAGTGTCAGATGTGTATTTGTCTCCAGCTCTAGCTTCACCACCATATCTGTGGATACTAATTTATCAGTTCTCCCACTGTCAATTGTTGCCTTGCAAACTGTGTCCTTCATTTTGCAAGTTGTTGTGAACAAATTGTTTCGTTGCACTGGCCTTTCAATTTCTGGCTCTTGCTTCAAAAGAACCTTCTTCATCATCAAGGATCTTCCATCCTCTACACCTTTTGTCTCAACATATCACTTTTGTGCTTTTGATATGTGAGCTTCACCCCCTTTCTTTCTCTCGAGGAAATCCCAAGACACATGTCCTGTCTTTCTTCAGGCATAACACCTTACTTCTCCTCCTATTCCTCTTCCTCGGGGAAAAGAGATTCTACCAACACTATGTATTGCTCGGGAACTTCCTCCTCTCTTAGAGTGATTATGTGGTTTTTATGCCTCGTCTCTGGGCTTTTGGGCCTTATCTTAGGCAACTCCCTTTCCTTTGTTCAAACTTCGGCCTTTGTTCTGTTGACTTTGCTTCCTAGCCAAGTTCTCATATGCTTTCAATGCCATTTGATATGCATCCTCTATTGTTCTAACTGTCACCATACTAATTTCATCTTGGATATCATACTGCAATCCATTAATGTATCTGGAAACTTTCTCTTCATCTCTCTCTCTCTATCCATCTCTAATATTTAACTTATATAAATCTTCTATGTACTCTTTCACATTCAACCCTCTCTGTCTCAGGTTTTGCATCCTCCTGAAAAGATTTATCTCGTAATCCCTAGACATGAATTTTTCCTTCAACTTGGATACCATTCGATCCTAACTCTTAATCTTTTTCTTGCCTTTGCTCCTTCTGTTGGCCTGCAGTTCATCCCACCATAGTGTTGCATGTCCCTTTAATCTAGTGACAACATGTCTTAGATTTTTCTCCTCTTCGACATCCTGATAGTCGAAATACTTGTCCGTTGCTCGTATCCAGTTAAGCAATTCCTCTATGTCTAAATTTCCTTCATACATAGGGATGTCAATCTTCACTCTGGCACCCAATTTGACAACCTCTCTCAACAAGAGTTATTTTGTAGCATCCTCAACCAAAAATTCCTCTTCAACTTCTACATTACCAATTTCTACTTCGCTGACATATCCAACATTAGGTGCTCTCCTTTGTGTTGTCTCCATGGCATCCAACCTCACACACAATTATCTCATCTCCCTTTCCATAGCTCTGTTGGATATAGGAAGATCAACACATCTTTTAGGTGACATTGTGCTGATGCTTCTGATACCTCTCCTTACAGAAGTCAATTCTGTACTTTCTCTGATACCACTCCTGGTGCAAACCCCCTTCCCTCCAAAGGGATTCTTGACCTCTGGATCTTGGATCGTTTGAAATGTTGAGTCAGAGTGACTCCTTAGGTCCCTACGGGCACTCGAAATAACTCTACCCACACACACAAGTCTCCTCCGCAAGTGACCATGATTATGATCGTGGGTCTATCTCCTTCGCGATTCAGACTTCGGGGATATCCCAAATCATTTCCTCACTTCTTCCCAAAGCACCCAACTCTAAGTCTCCAAACTCACGCCACGGATCTCCTCAGATTCATCGGCCCCACAATGGTTCATAATTCACGACCTTACGAACTTTAAGCTTCTCACCCACAAACCTCTGATCTTCTAGATTCCTGAACTCTCTGATCTGTCAACACGTGCTCCCCGCGATCAACGGTCAGGATTGGATCATGAATTTGAAATTCATGATTCTCCTTCATTGAGTCTTCAACCTCTCAAACTCTGAAATACCACAATTCTTCATGGTTATTCTCCTCCTTGCTTTCCCAAATCTAATGGTCTGGAATCATTCATCTCCTCTAGAACAAATATTTCATTCACTAAATTTCAGTGAGGATTTCAAGGACTCCTTTCCTTGAAGAATTCCGCCACTCTTCGTCCTGAGCCTCCTTTCTTAAATTTGTTTCTCTGAACAATCTCTTCGACACTTAGTCAAATTCCTGGTCTACGTACACCTTGCAATAGACTTTCATCCACAGCTTAGCTTCTCCTTGAGGATGGATTCTTGCTCCTTGCGATTGTTCTCCAACCACTTCTATCTCCCATGACTAAAATCACGTTAATCTTCCTGAGATTCTAGTTTAAAAACTCGGTCACACACTCCTTGTGGATGTCAATTCACTCCTTGCAGACACACTACTTCTTGTTATCTCTTATGATATTTGGATTCGAAATAGACTCAGTCACGCACTCCTTGCAGACACTATGCACTCCTTGCACTCGCTCAATGAAAAGAAAAGATTCCAACTTCTCTAATCCTCACAAATGACTGATACATTATACAAAGAAAATGTAGTCATGGATTCAAGAACATAAATAACAGAGAATTGAAAAATAATAGAAACTCTACCATTCATTTAGATAGACACATACTCAATACACATTTGGGACAATATATCTCTGTTATATTCATCCAACTGAAACTTGCATAAATTCATACAATATTTCTCTATATCTCCCAGCTCTTATCTTACAATGGTAATCTACATACTATATTCAATAGCCTCTCCTCGGAAATAATACGCTACTTTATACAAAGGGACTCCTTTGTGTTCTTCCCTCCAACTACTCTACGCTATTTTAATGGAATCGAATGCTATCAATTACTGAATACTTATTACAATAAATATCGAGTCAGACAGATGAGAGAGCAAGCTCCAAATCTGTACTGCGATTCGATTCATAAACCAAAATAAATTCCCCCATCAATCTTACTTGATGGTTCAGTCTCCATTCATTAAATACACTCATAACTTAAAAGTTTTGTCAGATATCACAATAAATACATTGATCTTTGGAATTTCAAAATACTTCAAAATGTGCACTAGTGCACCCAACTGTCTTTCACGCTTTTGCTTTGCTTTCGATGCTCCTACATCACCAAAGATCGCCACTGTGTAAACTAAGGTCATCTATGCCTTTGAAAATATGGAGCAGTCCTTCTCTCCATATAATCGACGGATGAGAGCCATCAAATAGATGTATGGCTCCCTTAAGTTGGTCGTCCCGTACCAACCAGTGCTTTGGTTGGTGAAATTCTTGTCTTACCTCCACCATGAGTCCATCACCTGGCTAGTGTCATGGCATTCATAGAACTTCACCATGAAGTCTGTGTTCAGCGGCTCCTCAGGATCTCTAATCTTGTAGTATTTCTAAACTTCCATTGGCAGGAACACTCCGACCCGCCCCCCATTTTCATCATTGATTAAACATTTTTGTGTGTCTGTGTGGTCGATTAGCCACTTCAGGACTTCAATACAAGGAAAAACATGGGTTCTTCTTGCCACCATATGTAGGTACGACCATCATATGTTCAGGAACACCTCGTCATCGAGTTCTCTTACATCTGGATCACTACATGGGATATATTCTTGGTATTCCTCTTGGCTGATGTTGTTAAAGAGTTCTCCCCAATGTGGGGGTGCCATCTTGGACCTTGTGCTTGCCTCTGTATCTCCAAAGACCAGAGGCTAAATGAAAACCTTCTTCATTTTTGTCTTAATGATCAGTTCTGGCCTCAAAGTTTATTCTAATTGCTTTGCAGTCCCTAGAGAGGATCCTTCGCCCACCTCTAGTTCTTTCATCTTTGGTGCCTTGGACGATTGTCTGGTGGTTGGATGTCTTGGTAGTATTGTTCCTGCAACTAAAATAAACTTCCATAGACTGTGTAAAACAAAAACCGGACAAAAAAATATGGATTACAGCCAATAAATTCACACACTCGGATACATACCTTTGAAGCTTGTTAAAACCTGGTTATTTCGACAATCACGAGATCGATACAACCTTTGAGTAGCTTGTCTTTCTCCTTCGAATGCTCCATAATTCTCTTATGCGTAGAATAATTTCATTTACAAGGTCTCAAGAGAATTTAAACAGGGAAGAACTTACTGTGTCACATCATCCATTCAATTCGGGTGATGAGTGAAATGTTAACAAATCTACCAGTGAATATCTATAACTTAAATTCATCATGGGTTGACGACAGGGGTGCGGGGGGTGATGTGGTGTATCGGTCATTTTAAACGGCTATTTTGATTGGCGCACAAGGTAGCAACTAATGCAGGATTTGGTATTAATTAGCTCTTTAAATGATCAAAATCCGATTGTATCTAATGCTAAAACGTCCCATCGTGTCGCTCTCTCAGTGAGTGGATCAGGTATCGGGGATGTGTTATGAACATTTTCGTTGATGTCCTTCTGCAAAAAATTCTGACGCTGATAAATTTCACCGTACAATGTTGCCATGGAAAAGCTGACTCAGAGGTGTGACTTGGAACTAGGGAACCGAGAATGACTCGGAGTAAAACTAGACCGTATGGTTCTTCAATCTGATAAAGACATGTGGCGTTGAAAATCAGTGACCTAATTCACATGTATTAATCAAATTCAAGACTTTAATTAAGTCATTCGTTCTAACGAAAACCTTAGCTTTCGGATGTCGAAAAATTATCCAGGATCGGCGATCGATGATAAACATATCAAGTGCTTTCTTCAGATTAGCTTCCTTGAAAAATTCTCGATGCCGAAAATGCATCAGGGATTGGCGATCGGGAATATCCTTTAGCATGGTCAGAATGTTTGTTGCGATCCTTAGGTTTTCCCTGATTCTGATAAGCACGTTGGGCATCGGCCATCGGCGATATCCTTATGCAACAATTGTCATAAAACAAAAAATTTCTTTTGCCAATGTTGATGGAGATCGACACTTAGGAACTGAGGTTTCCCAAGTGGTTCTTTTCCTTCTTTAAATTCCTTCTAATGTCGAATATGAGTGTGTTGGGTGAATTGTTTCGGCTATTGGTTCTTTATTTAGGTATTAAGGCCTTTTAAGTCACGATGTTTCATAAGTTCAAGAAAACCTAAATATGTGATTAGAGTCATGATAATAAGCCAAGATAGAACATTTTCTCGAAATGAAGTCAAATCAGACAGTGCAAAAGATCAAGTGGTACCCAAAAAGAAAAAAAATTGGCAGAGGCCTTTTTAGGGTGTGTTGAGTGCTCAACAGGTACTTCTGTGTTCGAGTTGCACTTACACCGGTTAATTTATCTAGTGTTGATTGGTGTAACTATCCTTCCTACTAGATAATCAACTTCTTGATTTGTATATAGGAAGATTTTAGTGTGTGTTTGGTGTTTAAACTCTAGTTAAGCCTTATTGTGTCGATTGATCATTTCACAAGGTGGAATATCATAAGGTTTGTCGGTCACAAAGGCTTCAAGGCATGTTTCCGATTCCATTGGATCCACCTCCACCACTTTTACGGTGAATACTTGATCAAGAAGGGTTGTTCAAAGCGATCGGGCCACAAAAAACTGTGCTCGAGCCTGCTCTGTGAGGAGACTATTCGACTCCAGAGGAACCTACCATTTCTGACATTGAGGCAGAAGATATTAGACCAGCCAACTCTCCAATCACTGAATTTTCGACACCAATATTCATACAGTTTTTACCTCCCGAGGTGACACCTTCTGAGTGCTTGTTAGTTTTATAAGCGACAATGGAAGCAAATGCCACTACTTCATCCAGGAGTCTCCATACTCCTGTTACGACTACAACCATAGGGGGCATATTACCTCCTCTCCCACCCTCGCCAGTCTAGACCATAGTGGTCTTGAATCCCTCTACTTCAGGTAGTGGTCCAATACCATTATCGACATCGACCACTGCTCCGTTTACTCAGAGTGTGATGGGCCCTCCATTTTCATATGGGATGCCCGACTTTGATTCGAACCCGGTTCTTATCTATCCCACCTTACAGACCATGGGTTTGGGGGAAAGGAGCTCAAATGCTCCCGTTCAAGGGTCCTTCGGGGGTGATTCAATCCCCTTTAATTCTATCCCTTATGGTGGGGGTCACATATCTCCTCCGCCCCCCTCGCTCGGTAGTGCTTTCCAGCAACCAATTGGGACAAATGCTAATTATATATTGTTTGGAGAAGGCAGTTTAGGACCTTCATATTGCACAATGTTGATGGGATCTATGCCAATCTCTTTGTTAGATGCATTTGGAAACAACACATTTTATTCGGTTGTTGTCTCGGCTGTGGGCAACCCTAGTTTTGGGAAAAAAAAACCCATGTAGGGTACTATTGCTTCACAGGAAGTGACGATTGGAGTTTTCTCCACTTAGGGTCTTTGGAATCCTTGGCAAGGATTTTATAGGATAAATCAATAGGTGTGGATACTAACTGATCTCCCTAGATCCACCTAGATGTAGAACAAAACACACCAGAACATGACGCTTTCCTTAAGTTTTAAATATTGAATTTACTAACTAAAGAGGGATAGGTGACATACCATTTAAATGCTGCTTCTTGTCGCTATCGCCATCCTATGTTCGTTCCAACACTCATACAATGATGATACTGCAAAAGAATGCAACCAACCAAAGTGATATTAATAGCATAAACTCAATATAAACCTATGTATGTGATCAAGGAANGATGTCATAAGGTCCCTTCCAACTGTCCATCATTCCCCAAACACTTCTTGCTCCGAGGATTCTAAGACCATGGTGTTATCAGACTAATCAGTACGTGCCGACACTAACATATCTCCCTAGATCCACTTGGATCTAGATTAAAACAGGACAGGACATGACTCTTTCTCTAAGTTACAACCATTGAATTAGCTAGTAAGGAGGAACACATGACATACCTTTGTATCTCTTCCTTAGGTCTCTGTTTCTCCCACTTCGCTCCGATGCTCTCGTGAGGTCAAGACCAAGACAACACAAACCAACCAAATTGAAGATAGCAAAATGTATTCAATCGTCAACTTATGCATATGATCAAGGAATTACACCATAAAGTAGGAATGACTTTATGGGAAAAGGACATGATGTTGTATCATATTAATTGAAAGTAGAAGACACAACCTGATCGCCTTGATGTCGCAAGCTTCCTTTCGATGGCTCTTGGTTCCAATACACACACTTGTTCTTGAACTTGCATGAAGAAGATCCAATTCCTCTTGATAGACCTACTAGAGTCTCCAAATTTCTGCTCAAGCTTGGTTCTTCACACAATTCCTTCACCAATTCTTCGATTAATATTTCTTAACATTTTCCATGAGAATCCTTTCAATATATAGGAGAGGGTGAGATGGTTACATGGATCAGAATGATCCCACCAAATCAGAGAAACCAGTAAAATGACAACCATACGAATGTCAACCCATTTTCTAGAAGATTCCCTTCTAGAACCCTCGAGACTTCTTCTCTTTTCCAAGCTTCAAAACAAGTTCGCACCCTTTGTATAGATAATCCTATGAGAAGTTCGCACCCTAGATGAAGGTGGCCTGTGAGAATGGGTCCGTCTTGCACCTTAGGACATATTCAGCCTATGAAATCACTCTGAAAATATGTTTTCTGGAAGGAGATAAATGCCACTTTTCTCAGGAGAAAGTTCTTGTTGGGAGCCTGAGTACACCATTGTTAATACATCACCAAGATGACCAAAATCATGTGTAACAGAATGCCCCCCAAATTATGAGGCCGGAATCAGTGACAGCTGAAATACTATGTAAACTGCGTGTGTGTGTCGTAAACCAGGAGCACACCTAATCAGAAACCTGTAAACAACCAAGCATCTGTAGAATATCATACTAGTTCTGAGGTAGGCATTCCCATACTCAGATCACAGATAGATGAAATCATAAACATAGGTCATGGCCACCAATCATACACCATGGATCCATGCCGTCAAAATATCGTATAGCCACCAAGAATACACTGTGGATCCATGCAAGAAGATTCAAATTAAGAAGACATAGCCACGAGACATACAAAGTGGATCTATGTGTTAGAAAATTATACATATTCCATCGCAGCCTAGATCAAAGAGATGAGACCCAGGGTATTCAATCTCTTCACCTGAAAGTATGAATCTAACCATGTGATTACATGTGCTGAAGTCGAACATGGTAGAAACCACCTGATTACTAGTCATTGATGAAACCATTAACAAGTGCGAGGGAAATCACCATTAATGTCAATGACTCCCAAGGTACACTAGTACAATCCACCGAATGTGAATAAATGAGTTGAGGTTGAACATTTGACGGAATCTCCTGATCAGGGGTCAATGATGAAAACCCACTATCGAAAGCGAGGAAACCTGCCATTGAGGCATGCAAGTTCCAAGGTACAAAATAGTTTCTAAGCCTTGTTTCCGAATAATGAGTTGGAGTCGACGGAACAAAACTCGTCATAGGAGGGCCTTGATGTATCCCCCATCAATGACACAAAATGAGTAACATATGTTGCAGGTGAAAAAAAGTATGATGTAAGTTGAACTGGACACAAGGAAGGCTGACATGAAGAGAATGGACAGCTACATATGGCCGACTCAATAGAGGTTTCAGATGAACTTCTCTTGAACATATGAATGACAAGACCAATGATTCGACAACACTGACTCAGAGATGACTCAGGATATGACCTTGTAGCAAGTCGAATGAGAGACAAATGGATTTCCCAAACAGGCTTCAGATGATGAATAGGGGGGTGTCATGTTCAAGAGCGACACTTACTGCCAATAATATGAATACGAAAACACATCCCTTTCCCAAAATTTCCCCCCACCATTTCTGGCGAGTACCACTTTATTTTTATGCAAGATTGAGGATGATAACATATGCTTGTTGATGTAAGCTCATCCTTCGAACGAGTCCCTCGGAGTATGTTTAACGAACCCTAGGAAGGAGTGGTTCGGTCCCATTATGGGTCTTTCAATGTTTGTTTAACGAGTCCAAAGATAGAAAACTCGAAGGTTTTTCCTGATTATAGAGTCTGAAAAACACTCAAAAGAGAACTCTCTCAGTTCCTTTTTCATAAAATAGTCTGATGAGACCGAAAAAGAGATAAATTATCGCCCAACAGATGCTTTCTTCAAATACTTTAATGAGCGTGAAAATAGCAAGATCGCTAGGCAATCTTTTCATGTTTAGAGAGTCTGAAAAGAGCTTAAAGAGGACTCTAGGGAGTTCCTTTTTTGTATAACCTTGTTGATCCCAAAAAAGTGATAAAAGTGTGCTCGATTACGTTCTCATGTATTTTCGAGCGTGAGAACGGACAAAGACAAGGCTCGAGGTTTTGTGCAAAAAACCATAAAAAACAGTTCAAACATGCGATGAAAAAGAGAAAACATATCCGTATCCCTGCGTATGGACGTTGAAGTCGTCATGTTTGCAAAAATTTGCACTCATAGGGGTATTAGGCATTAGGTTTGAGAAATAAAACAATTATAAAAACCAACCAAAATGGTAAAAAGTAAATATAAGTGGGTAAAATTTCTTTTTACCATAGTCATTGTAACTTTGCCAAGATTTTAGCCCAAAACCCCTCTTTTGCCCTTGAATTTCAGTGCTCAATTGCGGAAGGTACGAACAACCATTTGGCGAACCGTCTCCGGCAGTGAGGTAAGCTCCTTGTCTTCTATCTTTTCATGGTTCAATTTTTCATTTTCATTGGTAAATTTCAAGTTTTTGAGCTTGTTTTAGGGCTAAACTTTGTGCTCAGGCATTCTCACAGGCTAGCCACACGGGACCTACGAGAATGCATGATTCTCATAGGTGGCCCCAAAGGAACCTGCAAGAACCTTGCACTGTGCCAAAGGGGAACCTGCGAGAACCGCAAAATGAATATTTTCTTTTATGTTTGCTTAATGAAAAATGTACCAAGGCTTGAAGAGAGTTGCTTACCTTCTTCTTATGGTTCTTGTGCAGGCATTTGGCTGTCACCATGGTTCTAGAATGGCGTGAAAGAGAGCATGAAGAAGATGATGCTATTGCCGGGAATGGCCCGGGGCACTGTTGCCACTTTTAGAGACTGTGGTCTCCTGAAATTCTTTTGGATCCCAGGTATGAGGGCCCAAGTCAGGCTGTTGGAGTACCTCATTCATATCTGGGATGTGGACCAACAAGTATTCCATGTAGGGGTCCACACATTGTCCTTGGATATCGAGGACGTTTATTTCCTGACAGGACTGTCACGGCGTGGGTACCACACTAGCTTGACTGGTAGCCGAGGTGGTGGGCTGCCTATGAGTGAATATTGTCGTTTGTACTGTGTTCCAGAGGCGGAAAGAAGCAAAGGAAAAGTGGCCATTTGGGGGGTCTAGGATTTGACCCTTCGCACTATTTTGTTCACCATTGCTCATATAGCTGGGATCACTGCTCCACACATGGCTCTCCAGAGCTACTTTTAGTATGCCATAGAGTGTACTGAGCCTCGGGTCTTTAACTGGTCAGACGCAGTCCTTTGTAGCGTGAAGAGGCAGTTGACTAAATGCAGAAGAGGCGACCTGAAGCAATTCGGGTACGGGTCATTGTTGGTGTTCTTATTTCTTGAGAGGGTTCCCTTGTTGAGGTTGCAGGTTGAGTGGGGTTTACCAGCTCCAGAGGATCCAAGGATGCTGAGGTGGTGTAACCTCATGGCCTGACATTTAGTTGGACCAATCATCAAATACAATAATTCCTTCTTTGACTGGTTGCAACCACAGATGCTATTGGTCGATGATTATGCCTATGTCGGGTTGGAATTCCGAGGGGATTCAGACTTGGCCCTGCCCGAGGGCGCTCAGTGGGGAGATCTCGGTAAGAAGTACAAATTTTTTACTTTTTAAATGTTTTTGTGAATTTTATCGTATGCAAATGTTTTTATGTTTGTCCGAGGTCTAATTACAAAAATTCTTTTTTGATGACACAGACGTGGGGCCTTATCGACCTCCGGGTAGTTCTCCTATCCAACGACGAGGAGAGGTGGCTCCAGTGCCACGATGGGACACTGAAGATTAT
>JASDQU010503931.1:51526-64069 GCA_032191745.1 Picea mariana
GGGTTGGCATTCAAATGGTTATCATTTTACTGGTTTCCCTGATTTGGTGGGATCATTCTCATCCATGTAACCATTTCATCCTCTCCTATATATTGATAGGATTCTCATGGAAAAGGTTAAGCAAGATTAATTAGAGAATTGGTGAAGGAATTGTGTGAAGAACCCAGCTTGAACAGGAGCTTGGAGACTCTAGCAAGTCTATCAAGAGGAATTGGATCTTCTTCATGCAATGATCGAGCAAGTGTGTGTGTTGGAACCAAGAGTCACCGAAAGGAAGCTTGCGACATCAAGGCGATCAGGTTGTATCTTCTACTTTCGATTAATATGATATAGCGGCATGTTCATTTCCCATAAAATCATTCTTACTTTATTGTGTAATTCATTGATCATACACATAAGTTGACGATTGAATACATCTTGCTATCTTCACTTTGGTTGGTTTGTGTTGTCTTGGTCTTGACCTCATGAGAGAACTGGAGCGAAGTGGGAGCAACAAATACCTAAGGAAGCGATACAAAGGTATGTCACTTGTTCCTCCTTACTGGCTATTTCAATGGTCATAACTTAGGGAAAGAGTCATGTCCTTCCATGTTTTATTCTAGATCTAGGTGGATTTAGGGAGATCTGTTAGTGTCCGCACCTACCGATTAGTCCGATAACAATAGTTACTCAGAAGTCTGGGATGATGGATTTCTAATCCATTGTAAACTCTCATGATGATAGAAGAAGTGCTACTTGGATATGTTTTAGTTTGAGCCTTGACATGATTTCATGAGCTAGCAGGAAACAAAAGTGTTGAATTCGACCATGATATATTGTAATGATCAGAGCTATATGAAGCCTTTAGAGAAAACCAGTGTTCCATGACAAAGCAAAGTACGTTGAGATCAAGCATTGTATTATCCATGATAAAGTACAAAAAAGAGAAGTGGTTCTCCAATATATCTCCACAGATGAGAAGATAACAGATATTTTGTTAAATCCTCTGTCCAAGATGAAAATTTTGTGTACTTAAGAAACAAGTTGGGGCTTGTGGAGACAAATTCCTTATTGAAAAAGGAAGAGACTACTCCTAGGATGGGAAGGCGCACTAATATATCATTGATTTATGGAGAGTCATTTTTTAGTTTGAAAAATGGTCCAGGATAAGCAATTCATTTCTAGTTTGGAAAGTGGCTTAAGATTTTTTACGGACAAGCATTTTCCAGTTCGAAAAATGGTCCAGATCAGACAGTCATTTTTATAATGAAAGTGGTTCGATAGATTATTGATGTACCATAGACAACGATTCCCCTTGTGGCTAGTGTGGGGGAATGGTCTAGGACAATCATTGTTCTTGGCAGTCACTCTGAGTAGTGGCCAAGTAGAATGGTCCGCCTCATTGGGGAGTCATTCCTTCAAAGTTCACAGTTGTGAGCAGTTTCAAAGAATGGTCAATTTTGGAGGTTGGTGCAAGACAATCATTCCCTAGGGCAGACTCATTCTCTCCAGTTTGCACTATGATTATTGTTGGATGAATGGCCCAATTAGGTGAATGGCCTAGGTTCAACAATCAGGGACAAACATTCCCTAAGGTAGACTCATTCTATCTAGGTTTCACTATGATTAGTGCCGGAGGAATGACTCAGTTAGGTGAATGGTCCAGGCTGAGAAATCAGGGACAATTATTCTTCTATGCTTAAGAAGAATAGTCCAGATAGCGCATGGCTGATGTTTTACCTTCCGAGGGCAGATGCTCTTCCAGATCTCACATATGTGAGTGGAAGAATGGCCCAGATGACTCAGTTTATATCATGATATTGTTTTATGCAGGTTGATATCAGATGATATGATTGTTGTGGAGACTGTATGTCTCTGGACAACATATATATGCTATTGTGGTGGATGTGTTCCATTGATTGTGACTATGTGTCATGGATTAAGTAGTTGTGTGCTACTTGGTGTGGTTGTGTACCACTGGATAGAGTTGTCTACTACTATGAATAGACATAGTTGTGTTCTATTGGATGACATTGTTCTAATTGCCATGGAGACCATCACTAGTGTTGGAAATGATTACCAACTAGATGGATAGTCAGTGTGTTGGTGGACAAACATTCTCCAGGGGGAAACTAGTCTAGGACAATTATTCTTCAAGGATGTATGTCTAGATCAGAAGAATAGTCCTTGTAAGCACATGGCGTGGCCTCCAACATCTGTTGGAAAAATTATTCTTCTAAGACATATGTCTGGATTAGAAGAATAGTTCCTGTATCACTTTGTTTATTCAACATCATGCCTGATTACTCAGATGGAGTATAGCTTCGATAGATGATGGAGTTGATGCTATCAGATGATATTGATAGTGATGATGGTGCTCGTGATTTGATCATGAGATAGATTGTGTGGCTATGATGATGCTACCAGTTGAATGGTATGTTTGTGATCAATACCATTGCTTTCAATGCCTCCCTAGCTAGGAGGGAGTGTTGATATTATAGTAGTTGCGGGAGATATTAACCTCCACATGTAACCCTGACAAGAATAGAATATTCCAGGAAGAAATAAGAAACCCTAAAGCATTGGATATAACCCTAAAAGACAAGCCGGCTAAAGAAAATAATTTAATATTGAGTCTTTAGCCTCCAGAAAGAGAATTCAGCCTAGACAGCTAAGAAAGAGCAGTATAAATATAGGATGCTAGAGGTCATTTGTACACACACAACTCACAACTGCTGAAATCTAGTGTGCACTGCTGAAATCTAGTAAGTGCACAAGTCTGGAGAGTAGTTGCAGCTGCAACTACTTCAGCCTTTATTTTCGGTTTTAGGCCTAGACCTTCTCTTGGTTATGGTTTGGACTTTCTGCCTTGTGCACTAACTCTGGAGAGAGGTGTGCTACATTGATTGGCTATTAGGCCTAGGGTTTGCTTCCAGAATTATTCTCTATCAAGGTTAAGGTGCTCGGGGGTGGCTTTGGCCTATGGTTGGGTGACAATATTTCTATATTGTCTACGGTTAAATGAGAAAACCTACTTTTCTAACAATAATGGTGTTGTATAATTGAATTTACCAATTAATCAAGGGATAAGAGACATAGAATATTGTGCACATGGTATATAAGCATCAATGGACATGTTTATGACCTCACATCCCCTCATCTCTATAGAAACTTGGTTCCTGCAGTCCTAACAGATACCTCGGGTGAGACTTCACTTGGATGCAGGTGATGCCGAAATGGTCGATATCTGAAGGGTTTTGTTGGTTAGATAACTTGAACCTAGGGTCTTACAACTATGCACCAACATAAATCTTGTGTGATTTAAACATATCTAAAGGACTATCATAAAGGATAAACTTTGGGACATGTTCTCATGAAATCTGCAAAATGGGTTGTGCCTTTTTCCTAGAAGTATTTGCTAACGTACCCTCTATACTTGAGATAAGATACTTTGGATAGTGGGATACAACCTTTATTTATGAAGAGGGCATAAAAAAAACACCCTTGCATTTATTCTTTAACATACAACCCACAATATTTCAAACTTCAGGCAACAAAGTCAATAGCCATGTTCAAATGCACATCAATGTGTCCTACTTTTCCAATGCTTTGCTCGTGACTCATTGTCCAAGCGCAACCTCCTTGTGGTCTCATTGTTGTCTAGGAGACAAAATCTGCTTTATGAATTTTGTTAAATTGAATAGTCTACACAATGTGTTAAGGTACTATTATGTAGCAAAAACAATATGCCTACTGCAACAGTAAGGTTTATCAAATATTGAAAACAATAACCAGTCCCCTGTGCTTGATGCAAGGTGAACAATATGCCTAAGCTCGGTATAATGATGTCTATGTTTATGTCTTGCTTCACTAAACATCATCAGTAATCCTTGGAAGAACATTGTCATCTTTAAAATGGTGATAAAGATTGGCCTTTTTAACATATATATTCAACAATAGATCCTATAGATTACAGAATGGAAGTTACAACTACCCCAGATTCTAATAACTCTAATATCTGCTCCTGTGGATGTGTTTAGTAGCCAAAATTCAATTGTGAATAAGCCTTCGTCGAGTCCTACGAGAGAGAAACTGAAAAATATCCATGATAGATAATGAAATTCTCGAAAAGAGCATTGTCGCATGGTTCTGATCTTTCAATGAATAGGATTCAAGTTCATAGTATTATAGAGCAGGTAGAATTGTCATTAAGACTAACAATGGAGAATCAAATCATGTTAACAAATTCCCACTGATTTCGGTCTTACTATTACTGTAACCGCTCGTGTGGTTGCACCATTATGTGTGTGCCATCGCTTCTCCCCTCCCATGCATTTGGAGCAATTCTAGGAGGACGTCTGGATCATCTCCTGGAGGCCTCACATCATCTCAAGCCTGCTTTGTCCTGCACATTTTTAATGTTTGAATCTTGTAAGGTGTTGAACCCAGCTTGCTTCAGAAGCCGGTAACTTTGTCAATTCTGTTAATTGGGTTTCTTGTTGTAAGCTGGGAATGAGTTTGGAACAATTGTTGATGTGGTGGTGATTTATGACCAAAATACCCAGAGACCTCATGGGTTCGGTTTCATCACCTATGATTCAGAAGATGTAGTGGATAATTCCATGAAACCTCATTGCTTTCTGGCATTTTATCAAACATGTGTTGTGCATCCTGAATTCTCCAACATTAAGCATACATACTAACAATCCCACTCTCCACAACTACCTTCGACTCAATTCCAGTTCCAATAAATTGGGCCTGGACCAGTTTTCCCCGGTTCCAGAGATTCTATGCCTACAGACGCACATAACCATGTTGTGTGTAGCATGAAATCAATGTAGTCCACGACACTGCATCTCATTCATGCATTTTGCCAAACACTTGGTGTGCAAACTCTATATTCCCACATTTCGCATGCATGCCAATAAGCACACCGCTAACCACGATATTAACAGCAAACCCCTTTCGAAAAACATCACCATGAAAGCCTCTGCCACATTCTACATCTTCCATATTAGCACAAACCACATAGTACTAGCAAAAGTAATTCATTAGGTTGCATGCCATTTCTTCCATTTTGGCGAACAATTTCAGGGCTTCCTCACTTTGCATACATATCCACAAAAGCATTCGCCACGAGTTCATCATACTCAAGTCCGATTCTTAAAGTTGGATTTCCTTGACAGTTTTTAGCACTTTTGAATGGCCAAATGTAGGCAGAACACTAACGGTGCTCACAAAGTTGATTTTCAGGTGTGGCTGTCGCGTTTACATTTCTCAGAAACTACTCAGGGCCTCATTAGATTGCAAATTTTGAGCATATCTTTCTCTCATTCCCATCCGTGCAAATGTATTTCAGGCATGATGGTCAAACATATCGATTTCTCCCTCAATTCTCAAACATTTAACATATATAGAAATAAAACCCTTGCACATAGCGACATTAGCTTCAAATCCATTTTTTTTTTCAACTAAAGAATGAACCAACTTACCCATTCCAATTGCCATTAAACTACCATATGCTTAGAGAATGGTAGCAAAAGTGTACTGGTTCGACTTCAAGGAAGTCCATAGCATTTCCCATAAGAGCTTCACTACATCCTCATTGCACTTATTTTGAACATAACTTGAAATTATTGAAGTCTAGAAAACCACATCTAGTTGAGATATTTTGCCAAACAGTTTGTAGGCATACTTTAGTTTCACTTATGTGCTTTGTCTCTAGCCCATGCAAGTCGAGCGTTGTGCTTTGATACCACTTTGTAGTGTACTTGGCCACCTCAGTGCTTGTTGGGATGGCAGGATACTGGGAAATTTCACAATTCCCTCTAGATTTCACCATAAGCACAATCAACTTCTGATTCCATATCGGAGCCGATGCTCCATCATACAATTTTACAAGCATAATTGTGCATCACACATTTACAATTGAGGATTGTAAAAATACACAAATATGCAACAAGCATTCGGCAATCAACACATCAATACATAATGAATTAACATTAAAGAACATATAAATAGGGTACTTATTTTTTATGAAAACACTGACCGACTGTAGACCTACGACGTTCCACCCAACCATAAATCTCATTTCTCATAAACTCTCAGTAGTGGATCACCCACGAGTTGGGGCTATGACTCCACTGAGGAAAAAGTTATACCTAAGCTATCTAGGGTCCACAATCAACACCAACCATGGTCTAGGCCAAGGTACCAAACATCGACACCATTCCAACCTACAATCTTTCATTCTCCATCAGCTTGCGCAACCCAAGGTAGTGTGCCCCCTTCTCTGCACCAAAGTCCCTCGGGTTGCACCACAATCCCTCGGGTTGCACCACTACCCTTCTAGGGCTACATCATAGGCCAAATAGGAAGTCTCAGAGCACTATGGCTCCAAGAGTTCTTGCTGCCCTTAGAGGTATCCAAGTACCCTCCAGGCCTCATACTAGGGAATCTATCCTCACACTTCTCCCTCCAAAGATCCATCCTTCTCCAAGGAAACCCAAGGAGAAGTGTACACACCCTCGATCCACCTAGGATCCACAGGGTAACTTCGTAATCTGGGTCACCATCTTCCCCAAAGAAACTCCTATATTCAACATGGTAAGAATGGAGTTAATAAATGGAGAATTAAACTCAATTCCCCTTTTTTTTATATATGTATATGTCTTTTTATATTATATTATATAATATAATAATATAAAGGCCTAGGGAATTATTATACTATATTTTCTTAGCCTCCTTGGCTTAATCTCCCTTTACCTAGCCCTTAGCCCTCGTTCCCACTCGTGCATTCTTAGCCGCCCATACTTTTTTTGTCCCCTAGTCCGTAGCCATGGTTTATTTTATTAATTAGTCCATATGTACAATTTATAATACAAACTCTCTAGCTTTTGATCATCTTTATAAGCGCTCCGACCCAAACATATCATCTCACCAAACTAAGTATCATATGTACAATATATTTACAATCCAGGAATCAATATAGGCTGTTACACCTCTTATTTAATAAAGTATCTTCTAACCAGGTGAGCTAATGCAAAATATATAAAAAAAAATGTTGTGAAGGAGGATGGGGTATTTTTTTGGCCTCAAAGTGCATGCTTACCCCAAAAACCCTTATTTTGTTATGCAAAAAACTTCAACACAACCACACAAAAAAACAAACAAATTTTTGAAAGAAAAAAAAAATATGGAACTTTACAAGATAGTGGTTAGATCTCAGTAACCCTACTTTAAAAATGATTTTTTTCTCTCTATTTCTAATTTACTAGGATCACATAAAGTGTACAAAAAAGAAAATACACCAAAAAGAAACCATTTTCTTGTTTGTTGAGATTACACAAGGTGCATGACAAAGAGCATACACAAATCATAAAGGGTAGAAAAGTAGGGATATAAATAGGAAAACCGAAATATTAACATGGTATACATATGTATACATAAACAAAAAATTGTCATGAAACTTTTAACCTTTAGATTTGAAAAAAATGGTTGTATCTTGGAAAAATGGAAACCTTTTCGAGTGAAACAAAAAGTGTTTCCAACTAAAAGTAGAAATCTGACCATAATGGATCAACCCTCTCAACCCAAAAAATGCACAGAAATAACAGAATCCAGAAATCTTTCTATGCATGCAATGACACAAATTCAAGATATCGATCAACAATGGGAGCAGGGCTTCATATAGGCTTTGATACCATGTTTGAAAGACAAAGTATTTTGATACAAGTCAAACGACTTAAGCAAATACTCACACAAACAGATCAAACATCATCACACTAGTGTATTACATGGTTAAACCCCTCAAACAGGGAACGATTCCCCAACCAATGCAACCACTTGAGGCAATATATTAATGCAAAAGTAAATAATTCCACATATGGTTTTACCACAATAAATCATTATCAAATGACCCTCCATGCTTTTTAAATAGATATCATGAAGCAATCAGGTGTTAATCCATGGATCAATATAGCCATTAGTATTAGAGAGAATATGAAACATTGAATCACTTTATGTCTAGAACATACCATGACCATCATATCACATAACTACAAATTCATACTAATGAATATTAAGAAAACGCATTAAAGAAACATACCTTACCTAATGTCACATTGTACCAAGTTCATTTTAACTAACTCCTAAGTATCTAAATATGATAACAAAATGAGATTGATTGTGAACACATAAAAGAGATGTAAAGGGAGATAAGTAATGGAGATATGAGTCATTGTTGCTATAAGCACAAAATCTAAGAAAAAGAGGACATAAAGAGAGTGGTTAATAGAGGAGGATCCCATTCAATAGAGGGACATTGGAGGAATGTACACAAGATGTGAAGGATGAACTAAAAGATCCTTGAAGGTGGATGCAAGAGCAAAAATGGATGGGTTGAAACACTACAACACTAGGCCACATATGATGTTACATCTAATGTACCAATTAACTAGAATATTGACATAGAAGCACATCTTGATGATATGATTATTGATATATTTGGACTATGTGATAAGGAAAGAGAAGAACCAACAAATATGGTGACCTTGGGACTTAGTATACCTAGCAAAACACCTACACCACCCCTTTCATAGTCTAATAATAATGAGATAATTCTAAATATCACTAATAGAAAGGTTGGGATATAGAATTGTAGTCAAAGTAAAGGAGGAAATATAAAAACAATTATTATATGACCACAAGGACATGGTAACTATCTAGCTAACAACCATCAAGTTAGCTTATTTTCAAAAAAATGTTGGAATCTCAATGTTCAACTAGGACAAAGAGGATTTGTGCTTGTTAAATATTTAGGTACCAAGATAATTGAAACACAACTAGGTTCCACATTACAACTGCCATACTTATCTAGTAAATGATATTGAGCTATCAATCAACACTAGTTTTTATGTGAAGCAATATGGAGTGATAAAAATATTGTGATTGCAGAAACAAAATCGATTGAGTTTTAGAAGATGTTGCAAGGTCATTATTTTCAATGGTATATGAAATATGTATAGATATCCTGATAATGAATTACTATGATGATGATGAAGTCAAGTAAGTATTCATCATATAGTTCTAGAAACCAAAAAATAGACCAATACAATTTTTCAAAGATGAAAAATATGAAGCAAATTGTAGGGTAGTGTGCATGGGAGTATGACCAACGGTTTAGAGATTTGATGAGTAATATTACCTACCATATCCATGACACTTAGCACAAAAGGTGGTTGATCAAAGGAATATGTATTTCATTGATAAAAAAGGACACTCTTCATAATAAGAGGTTATGGAATATGTGATGAGGATTGAACCAATGGTAGGGTACATTGGTAGTTCTCTCAGAGATGTTTTAGACATCCCATTTTTAAGTGTAACCCTAAAAATATCACAAGTTTAGAACCAAAAATTTGTTTTCATGGAACAAATACAAGAATTGTCCAGGGATTAAAAAATGGGCTATGAACAACTATGTTGTATTGTATGTATGACATATGGATGCCTAACGAATGAGTGACCTATGTTGAGAGGGGTCTCTAGACCTAACCCTCTACTAGGCCTCTTCCCTAAAAGATCATGAAATGAATACTATGAAATTTGCATGATATATGGTGATTCCCTATAATTGTGCTCTATTATAAAAAAGTACTCATATCCCTAATGATACTATTCTATGATTCTATATAGAGAAAATACTCATAATGAAAATTAGTACTAGGCCTTAAAAGCCTTCGCAGATGGATTTGAAAAAACTTCATTCCAATGATAACCAAAATGGTGGTTATGGTCAAAGAAGAGGTTTTAGTGGAATTCATAGTGGAAACATAATTGGACCCATTACATTATATAACTATGATGAGATAGGCCATGTATCAAGAAACTATTTGTTTCCAAGAAGACCAATATCTAAAGACTATAGAGCCATGGGGACCAATACAAAGGATTATCCTAACCTCCTATAAAAGTGAGAGGCCAAGTCCATTCAAAGGAATGCTAGCTTAATTATCCCATAACTAAAAAATTTCAAAGTCCTTAAGATTAATCTAAAACCTAGAGGAATTGCTCACAACAATGGTGACTGGGATTTACACCCACCATTTCAAATCCACAAAAAAGCGCCAAATAACATGGGCTTTACCACAACAAATAAAAAGGACTTATATAGAAGATGTAAACATCCTACAACAAAAGGAAAATACTATTAATAAGAAGATTAATGGTGCCATAAAAAGTGATCCTAGTGAAAGAAAAAAGGATTGGTAGAGAAGATGTAAACATCCTACAATAAGAGGTAAATAGTATTAATAAGAAGATTAATAGTAACATAAAAAGTGATCCCGGTTAGACATATTTCGAGAAGGAAGGTCGCAAATAAAGTAAGGCTGCAATTGAAGCTAAGTCATGAACCAAGAGGAAAATGAGTCATGGGATACATTCCTCATAAATAGGATGATAAATGTGTGCCAACTAAGTTGTGATGGAATGTTACTCAATCCATGGAAGGAGAGAAACTAGAACTTGAAATCAATGGCCCCATGCTTAAGAGGTATTTGATGGTATTCAAATAGGATGAGGAAAATAAGAGAATCATAACGGGTAAGGAATTTAGTATTGCAATTAAAGTTACTCGATATGAAATTTAAACGTGTAGGTGTGATGTTATATTTAGTATTTGAAGTAAGCATATCATGAAACAAGTCTTGGGAAATATTGGAAAGTTCAAGGTTATTTCTCACCTATTTATCATTTAGGTGTGTATTACAAATCAATATAGAATCTACCACATCAAAAGATTGGAAAATGTTGAAGTAGATCTTGTAGGAGTAAACAAAGTAGCTATGTTTGAAGTTACAGATATAGTGAATGAAAAATATGTGTATTCTATATTTCTCTAAATTGAATGGGCATATAATAGTGATGCAATCATTAACTTAAAGAGATGAAAATAGTCTTTCAAAATTAAGGGAATGGTAATCATGCATCTCATTGATCCATAGCACGGATCTTGCTACACCAAACCCACAAAACACCACATGGAGGAGAACATGGTTAATCATATATGAAACCTCACTACATGCATGAGGGATGAATATGTCATTCTTAGATGCCCAAGTTTTACCTACATGCTACACATGTTAAAATATTGAGATTATGTTAACTAAGACTAAACCAATAACCTTGAAAATTGTTGACATTTTCTTATGTTAAATCAATCCCAATTTTAACTACAATCCAAATTGACATTATTAGTGAGAATCTCATAAAGGCTTTACCTTGTTCACCAACATTTTATCAAGTTCATTCACAAATGGTGGTTTTAAAATATGAAAAATAGAGTCAATATATTATAGGTATTTGAGGGATGGAGTGTACAAGGGGTTTATGGGTATTGGGGATATAAGAAAGGGTGGTAAAAATAGGGGATATCTAGTAAAAATATTTTTATTTTTATTATTATTTAAAAAGGTCTACTGGAAGGGGGTTAAATAAAAGGATTTTGAGAGATGTTTATCAATATCTAGTAAGATTAGAAGTATTAAAGGTATTAGAAGGTTAAATAACTTTTTTACAAGTATAATAAAAAAGTGGTGTGCGTGAAAAAGTAGAAAGACAATTTTACTAGTATATTTAGAAATGCACATAAATAAGTCAAATACATATTTTATAATTGGTTTTACCATTGGTGGTTTCAAGACCATGGTTTTGGAAGCCCATGGTCTAAATTTCCCATGGTATATTGTGAAAAGGTGAAATAAAAAGAAACAATTACTTAAGTAATGAATCAACGCATCTCTTGAAAAAGGGTCATGATGATGTATATAAATAAATGAATATTTGAATAGAAGTGTGTGAGATGAGCAAAAATGTAATATTTGAGGAGAAGAATATGATATGAGAGAAGTTGGAATATCATTCCAAAATGAGAGAGTTACAAGGTATGTGTCAAAGAAGAATATATATGTGACGATCTAGCGAACAAATCTCATGAATCCATATCTAGCGAACAAATTTTGTGAAGGAAGAATAGTGAAAAATTCTGGTGAAGGAAGATCTAGCGAAATGATCTGGAAAAAGGAAGAAATAATGAACAAATATGGTGAATGAATAAATGGAAAAAAGATTTGGTGAAGGTAGAAATAGCAAGAAGATTTAGTAAAGGAAGAAGTAGCAAGCATACTTGGTGAAGGAAATGTGAATGTTTGTCATCTTTTGAAGAAGGTGTATTGTAATTGATGATTGGTTCCATTCAAACAAGGAGATTGGTGTCTCTTGCTAAGTTGGTGCTTAGTAGTGGCGGCCAGTGTCTCCAGTAGGTTAGTGCCTACGAAGATCTATAAGAGTAGGTGAGTTCCTACCAGGATTTGTACCAGTGGGGATTGGTGTCTTTGGTAGGTTGATGCCTACAAACTTTTGTAACAATAGCTTGGTTCCTACAAAATTATAAAGAAAAGTTTTTTTGGATTTCTCCCAAAAGGGTTTCCACGTAAACTCTATGTACCATGGTTAATAGTATGTATGATTTCTTTCTTATGGTCGATGAATGTTTAGATAAAT
>JASDQU010503931.1:65833-82343 GCA_032191745.1 Picea mariana
TTTACAAGATAGGGGTTAGATCTTGGTAACCCTACTTTAAAATTGATTTTTTTCTCTCTATTTCTAATTTACTAGGATCACATAAAGTGTACAGAAAAGAAAATACACCAAAAAGAAAACATTTTCTTCTATGTTTCTGGTTTGTTGAGATTACACAAGGTGCATGACAAAGAGCATACACAAATCATGAAGGGTAGAAAAGTAGGGATATAAATAGGAAAACCAAAACATTAACATGGTATACATATGTATACATAAAAAAAAAATTGTCATGAAATTTTTAACCTTTAGATTTGAAAAAAATGGTTGTATCTTGGAAAAATGGAAACCTTTTCGAGTGAAACAAAAAGTGTTTCCAACTAAAAGTAGAAATCTGACCATAATGGATCAACCCTCTCAACCCAAAAAATGCACAGAAATAACAAAATCCAGAAATATTTCTCTGCATGCAATGACACAAATTCAAGATATCGATCAACAAAGGGAGCAGGTCTTCATATAGGCTTTGATACCATGTTTGAAAGACAAAGTATTTTGATACAAGTCAAATGACTTAAGAAAATACTCAGAAAGACACATCAAAGATCATCACACTAGTGTATTACATGGTTAAAACCCTCAAACAGGGAACGATTCCCCAACCAATGCAACCACTTGAGGCAATCTATTAATGCAAAAGTAAATAATTCCACATATGATTTTACCACAACAAATCATTATTAATGACCCTCCATGCTTTTTAAATAGATATCATGACACAATCAGGTGTTAATCCATGGATCAATATAGCCATTAGTATTAGAGAGAATATGAAACATTGAATCACTTTATGTCTAGAACATACCATGACCATCATATCACATAACTACAAATTCATACTAATGAATATTAAGAAAACGCATTAAAGAAACATACCTTACCTAATGTCACATTGTACCAAGTTCATTTTAACTAACTCCTAAGTATCTAAATATGATAACAAAATGAGATTGATTGTGAACACATAAAAGAGATGTAAAGGGAGATAAGTAATGGAGATATGAGTCATTATTGCTATAAGCACAAAATCTAAGAAAAAGAGGACATAAATAGAGTGGTTAATAGATGAGGATCCCATTCAATAGAGGGACATTGGAGGAGTGTACACAAGATGTGAAGGATGAACTAAAAGATCCTTGAAGGTGGATGCAAGAGTAAAAATGGTTGAGTTGAAACACTACAACACTAGGCCACATATGGTGTTACATCTAATGTACCAATTAACTAGAATATTGACATAGAAGAACATCTTGATGATATGATTATTGATATACTTGGACTATGTGATAAGGAAAGAGAGGAACCAACAAATATGGTGACCTTGGGACTTAGTATACCTAGCAAAACACCTACACCACCCCTTTCATAGTCTAATAATAATGGGATAATTCTAAATATCACTAATACAAAGGTTGGGATATAGAATTGTAGTCAAAGTAAAGGAGGAAATATAAAAACAATTATTATATGACCACAAGGACATGGTAACTATCTAGCTAACAACCATCAAATTAGCTTATTTTGAAAAAAATGTTGGAATCTCAATGTTCAACTAGGACAAAGAGGATTTGCGCTTGTTAAATATTTAGGTACCAAGATAATTGAAACACAACTAGGTTCCACATTACACCTTCCATACTTATCTAGTAAATGATATTGAGCTATCAATCAACACTAGTTTTTATGTGAAGCAATATGGAGTGATAAAAATAGTGTGAGTGCAGAAACAAAATCGGTTGAGTTTTAGAAGATGTTGCAAGGCCATTATTTTCAATGGTATATGAAATATGTATAGATATCCTAATAATGAATTACTACGATGATGATGAAGTCAAGTAAGTATTCATCATATAGTTCTAGAAACCAAAAAATAGACCAATACAATTTTTCAAAGATGAAAAATATGAAGCAAATTGTCGGGGAGTGTGCATGAGAGTATGACCAACGGTTTGGAGATTTCATGAGTAATATTGCCTACCATATCCATGATACTTAGCACAAAAGGTGGTTGATCAAAGGAATATGTATTCTATTGATAAAAAAGGACACTCTTCATAATAAGAGGCTATGGAATATGTGATGAGGATTGAACCAATGGTAGGATACATTGGTAGTTCTTTCAGTCATGTTGTAGACATCCCATTTTTAAGTGTAACCCTAAAAAGATCACAAGTTTAGAACCAAAAATTTGTTTTCATGGAAAAAATACAAGAATTGTCCAGGGATTGAAAAAATGGATATGAACAACTATGTTGTATTGTATGTATGACATATGGATTCCTAACGAATGAGTGACCTATGTTGAGAGAGGTCTCTAGACCCAACCCTCTACTAGGCCTCTTCCCTAAAGGATCATGAAATGAATACTATGAAATTTGCATGATATATGGTGATTCCCTATAGTTTTTCTCTATTATAAAAAAGTACTCATATCCCTAATGATACTATTCTATGATTCTATATAGAGAAAATACTCATAATGAAAAATAGTACTAGGCCTTAAAATCCTTCACAGATGGATTTGAAAAAACTTCATTCAAAGTTGAGGAGAGGGCCAATGATAACCAAAGTGGTGGTCATGGTCAAAGAGGAGGTTTTAGTGGAGTTCATAGTGGAAGCATAATTGGACCCATTACATTATATAACTATGATGAGATAGACCATGTATCAAGAAACTATTTGTTTCCAAGAAGACCAATATCTAAAGACTATAGATCCATGGGGAAAGATACAAAGGATTATCCTAACCTCCTATAAAAGTGAGAGGCCAAAGCCATTCAAGGGAATGCTACCTTAATTATCCCATAACTAAATTTTTTCAAAGTCCTTAAGATTAATCTAAAACCTAGAGGAATTGCTCATAACAATGGTGACTTGCATTTAGACCCACCATTTCAAATCCACAAAAAAGCGCCAAATAACATGGGCTTTACCACAAAAAAATAAAAAAGGATTTATAGAGAAGATGTAAACATTCTACAACAAAAGGTAAATACTATTAATAAGAATATTAATGGTGCCATAAAAAGTGATCCTAGTGAAAAAAAAAGGATTGGTAGAGAAGATGTAAACATCCTACAATAAGAGGTAAATAGTATTAATAAGAAGATTAATGGTAACATAAAAAGTGATCCCGGTTAGACATATTTCGAGAAGGAAGGTCGCAAATAAAGCAAGGTTGCAATTGAAGCTAAGTCATGAACCAAGAGGAAAATGAGTCATGGGATAAATTCCTCATAAATAAGATGATAAATGTGTGCCAACTAAGTTGTGATGGAATGTTACTCAATCCTTGGAAAGAGAGAAACTAGAACTTGAAATCAATGGCCCCATGCTTAAGAGGTATTTGATGGTATTCAAATAGGGTGAGGAAAATAAGAGAATCATAATGGGTAAGGAATTTAGTATTTCAATTAAAGTTACTCGATATGAAATTTAAACGTGTAGGTGTGATGTTATATTTAGTATTTGAAGTAAGCATATCACGAAACAAGTATTGGGAAATATTGGAAAGTTCAAGGTTATTTCTCACCTATTTAGCATTTAGGTGTGAATTACAAATCAATATAGAATCTACCACATCAAAAGATTGGTAAATGTTGAAGTAGATCTTGTAGGAGTAAACAAAGTAGCTATGTTTGAAGTTACAGATATAGTGAATGAAAAGTATGTGTATTCTATATTTTTGTAAATTGAATGGGCATATAATAGTGATGCAATCATTAACTTAGAGAGATGAAAATAATCTTTCAAAACTAAGGGAATGGTAATCATGCATCTCATTGATCCATAGCACAGACCTTGCTACACCAAACCCACAAAACAACACATGGAGGAGAACATGGTTAATCATATATGAAACCTCACTACATGCATGAGGGATGAATATGTCATTTTTAGATGCCCAAGTTTTACCTACACGCTACACATGTTAAAATATTGAGATTATGTGAACTAAGACTAAACCAATAACCTTGAAAATTGTTGACATTTTCTTATGTTAAATCAATCCCAATTTTAACTACAATCCAAATTGACATTATTAGTGAGAATCTCACAAAGGCTTTAGCTTGTTCACCAACATTTTATCAAGTTCATTCATAAATGGTGGTTTTAAAATATGAAAAATAGAGTCAATATATTATAGGTATTTGAGGGATGGAGTGTACAAGGGGTTTATGAGTATTGGGGATATAAGAAAGGGTGGTAAAAATAGGGGATATCCAGTAAAAATAGTTTTTTATTTTTTATTTATTTTTAATTAAAAAGATCTATCGGAAGGGGGTTAAAGAAGAGGATTTTGAGAGATGTTTATCAATATCTAGTAAAATTAGAAGTATTAAAGGTATTAGAAGGTTAAATACATTTTTTACAAGTATAATAAAAAAGTGGTGTGCGTGAAAAAGTAGAAAGATAATTTTACTAGTATATTTAGAAATGCACATAAAGAAGTCAAATACATATTTTACAATTGGTTTTACCATTGGTGGTTTCAAGACCATGGTTTTGGAATCCCATGGTCTAAATTTCCCATGGTATATTGTGAAAAGGTGAAATAAAAAGAAACAGTTACTTAAGTAATGAATCAACGCATCTCTTGAAAAAGGGCATGATGATGTATATAAATAAATGTAATATTTGAATAGAAGTGTGAGAGATGAGCAGAAATGTAATATTTGAGGAGAAGAATATGATATGAGAGAAGTTGGAATATCATTCCAAAATGAGAGAGTTACAAGGCATGTGACAAAGAATAATATATATGTGATGATCTAGCGAACAAATCTCATGAATCCATATCTAGTGAATAGATTTTGAGAAGGAAGAATAGTGAAAAATTCTGGTGAAGTAAGATCTAGCGAAATGATCTGGAAAAAGGAAGAAATAATGAACAAATATGGTGAAGGAATAAATGGAAAAAAGATTTGGTGAAGGTAGAAATAGCAAGCAGATTTAGTAAAGGAAGAAGTAGCAAGCATACTTGGTGAAAGAAATGTGAATGTTTGTCATCTTTTGAAGAAGGTGTATTGTAATTGATGATTGGTTCCATTCAAACAAAGAGATTGGTGTCTCTTGCTAAGTTGGTGCTTAGAAATGGGGGCCAATGTCTCTACTAGGTTGGTGCCTATGAAGATCTATAAGAGTAGGTGAGTTCCTACCAGGATTTTTACCAGTCAGGATTGGTGTCTTTGGTAGGTTGGTGCCTACAAATTTTTGTAACAGTAGCTTGGTTCCTACAAAATTATAAGGAAAAGTTTTTTTGGATTTCTCCCAAAAGGGTTTCCACGTAAACTCTATGTACGATGGTTAATAGTATGCATGATTTCTTTCTTATGGTCGATGAATGTTTAGATAAATAAAATATTGTCTTATACTAATTTACCAACCCCCCCCCTGTGCCTCTCTCAATATAAGTGTGTGCTCAAGAGTGTGTAAGAAACCTCTAGAGCTTATTGAGTGGAGTGAAAAGTAGATAAAAATACAGAACATGCACTATTAATCTTAGCAAGAATAACATATATCAATTGGTCATCCTTATTTTCTATGTTACAGTCTTCAAGTAAAAATATGAGTGTTTTGAACTTAGATAGATCATGTTCAATGTAAAATAAATCAATAGGATTTAAGTAATCCCTCTTTAATAAACTTGTTTTCAAGTTGTTGGGCTTGAATCTCATTGTATTTACCAAACATGGTTTCCATATTTTTCCAAGCATCATATGGTTTGTTAACTCCTTGAAGGAGAAACTATAAATCATTAGAGGGGGACATTCTGATTAATCAACATGATTCATCTTTTTTATTATGTATTTTGAATTTCTTTGAGAAATTGGTGGGGGTGTTTCTTTTCCCAAGGTAATCTGGTAAGGTCATTTACTTCATAGTACATCCTCCATACAATATTTCCATGAGAAGTAGTTTGAATTGGTAAGCAAAATAACACTTGGAATATCCATATTAAAATATGTAGGTGAGATAGATTCAAAAGAAGAAAATAACTATTTGGATGGAAATCTCTTAAAAATGTTTCCATTTAAAAAAAAACAATGTTGGAAATGGACTCAAATTTGAAAGTTTGCCCTTTTTAAGAAAGACATAAAAGGAAACCAAAGTTCCATGTGGTAGGTAGGCGTTGGCCCATGTGGGGGCACAATAAGATTGTTGAGTAAATAAAGATTGTCCTCCCTTCTTTAACTTTGAATACAAGCTTACTTTTACAAATAAATTAATTTTACATTAAGTGACCCACTCTTATAAAATAAGTGAAAAGCACTATTACAATAAAATTCATTTATAAATTAAAGTTGTATTAAAAAAGTAACTTAAAAAAATAACATTAAAGTTACTTTATATTGATTCAATTTTATAATTTAAGTGGAATGCACTTCACAATAAAGTTATGTGATAACTTAAAGTTACATTAACATTTTGAAAAAGTAACTTAATGAAAAAACACCTTGAATTTAAGACCTATTCTAGTGTAACCAACCACCTTGGTGCCTGTTGGGAAGGCAGGGTACTAGGAAATTTCACAATCCCCTCTAAATTTCACCATAAGCATAGTCAACCTCTGATTCCATATCAGAGCCCGTGCTCCATCATACAATTTTACCAGCAGAATTGTAGATAACACAATTACAATTCAGGAATGTAAAAACACACAGAGATGCTATAAGAATTCAACAATTAACACATCAATACATAATGAAATAAAATCAAAGAACACATAAAAATTGGTACTTATCTTTTATGAAAACACCGAACAATTGTAGACCTACAATGTTCTACCCAACCATAGATCTCATTTATCATAAACGTTCAGCAGTGGATCACCCCCAAGCTGGGGCTATGACTCCACCAGGGTAAAAACATTGCCTAAGTTGTCTAGGGTCCACAATCAACACCAACCATGGTCTAGGCCAAGGTACCAAACCTCAACAACACTCCAACCTATAGTCTCTCATTCCCCATCAACGTGCATAGCCTAAGGTAGTATGCCCCCTTCTCCACATCGCAGTCTCTCGGGCTACACCACTACCCTTTTAAGGCTCCAACATAAGTCAACCAAGAAGTCTCAGAGCACCGTGGATCTAGGAGTTCTTTCTTCCATCAAAGGTCTTCAGGTACATTCAAGGCATCATACTAGGCAATCTATTCCCATACTTCTCCCTCCAAGTCTCCAACCTTCTCCAAGGAAACCCAAGGAGAAGTGTACACACCCCCAATCCACCTAGAATCCACAGGATAACTTTGTAGTCTAGGTCACCATCTTCCCCAAAGAAACTCATGTAGTCATCATGGTAAGAATCGAGTGGATGAATGGAGAATTAAACTCAATTTCCCGTTTTTATATATGCATATGTCTTTTTATATTGTATTATTATATAATATAATAATATAATGATATAAAGACTTATTTTATTATATAATATAATAATACAAAGGCTTAGGGAATTATTGTACTATATTTGATTTTCCTCCTTGGCTTAATCTCACTTTACCTAGCCCTTATCCCTCTTTCCCACTCATGGATTCTTAGCCCCACATACTCTTTTCGTCGCCTGGTTTGCAACCACAATTGTATTTTATTAATTAGTCAATATGTACACTTTATAATACAAGCTCTCTAGCTTTTGATCATCTTTGCAAGAAATCTAACCTAAAGATATTGGCTCATCTTCCTAAGTATCATATGTACAAAATATTTAAAATCCAAGGATCAGGATGGGGTATTAAATTCCCATCCTCCTTATTTATGTATTGTCCTTGGTGCATCTATACACACCAGTACAATAAGAGTTCTTCAAAACTCTACAAAAATTTCTTTGATCTTCCTATCCAATATGTGCACCCACTGGACATAGAAATTTTCTTTTTGCTCCATCTTCTTGATAGTCAAAACTGACATAGTCATCATCATAACTATAAGTAAAACAAAATAATAAAATAATTAGCACATGCAATTTACCAAATTCATGCACATTCTAATAAATATTCAACTAATAGCATAAGTTGAGGATCTCCCTTTTAATGGGTAGTTGAATCCTTTGTGTTCCACTAGATTCTTGGTATAAGGCCCATTAAAGTACTCACTCCTTGAGAGATTAAGACTCCTTCCATTTTACAACACATTGTTTCTGCCCAAGTTTGAAGTATATGTCTACCACTATGCTCACACATAATTCTACAAGAATCAATTGTAGATGCAGGAAGCCACCTTATGAAAACAATCCATACACAAGCACCTAAGTTGGTTCTATTCAAATTCCTTCCAATATTACTCCACTAAGTTCCATTCAACACTCACTGGACTGTTACATTTCCATAATGGTCTACCAAACCAATGTTCTTCCATGTCATAGAGTCCATCCTCATTGACTAACATCAACTATGGATTTCAAAAGACTTACTCTTTCACCATTGTCTCTTAGAGCATTGTCTTCAGTCTTTGCATTTTGTTTCTTTGAGACAACCTGATCCACAACATTGAATAATTGTTTTCTATCATTTTTTCATTCCTTTATACTTCTTTTCCCTACTAGCAATGAGGAATCCTTCCAATGTCACCCAGAACAGAGACATACCAACCAAAGTCAACAACCAATTCATACATATTCTTGCTGCAAATAGAAGGAATATCACCCAAGATTTCATTAGAAAAATATGGATGCAATAGAAGACTGTAATGCATCAATATCCAAGTAGTATCAATGAGGTTGTCCTCAAATACAATCCCCACAACAAGTACATAACATATCTATAAAAACTCCAAAGTTCAAGTTTTGTTATTTTAGAACTTCCTATACCGAAGGAAATTTGTTGGAATAACAAGTTTACAAAGCTAACAGAGTCAATCTCAGTAGAAAGGACCAATTTTCCATATAGCCTCTAGTAGTCCCTTGTATTGTTAATCTTCCATCTTCATTGGAGATCTCATCTTGAATACTTGTCATTGGTTTTGTAGAATTTATTCCATAATTAGGTAAGTCTTATGACAAAGTTGCACTTGAATCTAGAGATGTTGCATAATGTTTCTTCTTCGGTGCTTGTTTAAGAGGAGCACCAATTTGGATACGCCTTTTCTATAACCTAATGTGTACATGGTTAATAGGTAGTGGTGAAGGTAATGTTTTCACTATAGATGAACACCTGAATGGAAACTTCTAGTAAATATATGATTTCTTGTATCCCTTCATAGAGTCTTTATGTATGAGGGAAATATTTAAAATGACCCACAATGAAGAACACATTAAGAGTTTTAACTTTGCATTACCCACTTCCTAAAAAAGTGTCGTTGACCATAAAAAAATGTCATTTCGTGTCATTCTTTAAAGGGAACAATTAATAATGGGGAACCAAACTTACACCTTCATAGAATTAACATACTCTTTCCAACATCTCTGTAGCATGCATGTTCCTTGTTCTTGTTCACAAATACAACAAAGATAAATTTCTAGTGATACTGCAGGGGGACTATTACAATATTTGTCTTCATGTTCCATTTGTATTTCAGAAGGAATCAAGGAGACACATGTCTACAAAGTTCACCATATGAATGTTCTTTTAGATAATATTTTCCAAATTAGAGAATAAACCAAGCAATTTGGAAAAATGGATCCTTATGCTCATCTTTAGAAATACATATTGGTTACGATAGTTTATTTGTCTAACAAATAATTGAGAATCGAGAATATGAAGAGCATCAATGAAATACACTCATACCGATATCAAGTTAGGATGCATAATTTATTCATGAGGTACAAATTGCCAGCCATAGACAAAAATATAATGCATCCATCACATTTCAGAACAATATGAATGGGGAGGAAAATATGTTTGACTTTTAATCTGTAGGATTCCTTTGTATCAAACCAAACTAATAGAGGTCAAGCATGGAAAAATGTGCTCGACATACAACACTTCTATGTATTTCTTGCATTTGAATTTCTTTGTAGAGAAAGGCATATCTCCAAACAATCTTTATAAGAATTTTTAAAGAAAAGGTTTTCTCAAGGAAATTATTGTGAATTTAAATTCTAAATCCACAAAAAAAAAAAGTTAGCACACTGATTAAACCACAATAAAAAGGACTCATGCAACTTACCAAAATCCATTCACTTGATCTTGAAATAGAGTACACATATGAAAACTATAGCCATCCACATCAACTATAAATGGTTTAGATCCATTCTTCTCACCAGGAAATCCACTCCAACCAAGTGGCACAATAGAGGTCATTGTTTGAATAATATGTGGCTTCGCAATATTTCTAGTTTCTACAACATTAACACCTATCAATCCTAGCCATTGTTGCAAATGATGTTGTTGTGGATGGTATTCTATGCCCCATATAGGAACAAAATCATGGCTCATACAAAGCTCATAAATTGTATGGAAATGAGATCTGTAAGAATTCATTAAATGTGACTGAAATGCCTCCCTCAATACCATAAGGATGGATTGTACCTTAGATATCTAAGTTGCTTGGACACTCTCATTTTGTACTACTCAACTTGTACATTTTTTTTAGTCCCATTGACCTACATTTGTGGTCAATTGTTGGACATTAATAAAATTATTTTATCAACTTGAGAAAAGTAGTAATGACCTTGAACTCCATATTAAAAAAATTCAAACTGGTTTTTCATAAAAGACAATTCTGATAGCATGTCAATAGAGATTTTGGACTTGATAATTAGCATATTAACAATATATTCTGAGAAAAACTGTAATATTTTGAATATGAATCTTGTTCATATCGAAATTCACCTAGCATACTTTGAACTAGATAATGGTTCAACCGATGAATTTTCCAACTAGTGCAACTGACCAAAAGGAACATATGTAGGTAAAATCGGCACTATGTACCATTGTATATATTTTTCTCTTGTTGATTCCTTACTTTCAGTTGATTTCATCTTGAAAACCTTAGAGGATATTCTATTTGCATCAGAAGATGGTCCGAGGGTTACTCCATATTCCTGTTCATAGATTTCGAAAGCTTGTAGTGATGACATTTATTTTAAGGTCAAAACATAATCATCCTCTTTAGAGAGAGCAATTGCATATTATTTTCTTCCTTTGAACCAATCAAGATGTTTCTAGACACCTAAGATGGGAACCAATATAGAGTATATGAAAAGAGTTTTGAACATGACCTGGACCGAGTACAAATTGTTCACCTTCATTTGGTGTTGCTTTTTGCAACATTGGTTCCTCCATATTTACATCTGATACCATTTGTAGTAAATTATATTCACTTTCAGTCCATAGGTATGGGTGTTGTGATGCAACGAGCTTTGTGAAACTACAAATTGCTCCCTAGTAACTTTACAAGGAAACTTTGAGGGCCCAATTGCCTCTTTTGTTGTTGCCTCACTATATATTTGCAGATCTTTATTTCGATAACTCTTTTTAACTCATGATGTCCAAATGAACCATACATATCATCACTATTGTACTTATTTAGTTGTTCCAAAACTTGAGAAGGATTTAGGTTGTAGTATTTAGCATGCTTCCATGGACAATCCTTGTTATTGCATTTCCCATGATGCTCAAAATTACAAAATGGCCAGAAGGAATTAATAACACTATTGCAAGTAATTAATTTGTCAGGCACTCCATTTGCAGTAATGAGATCAAAATAAATTGTTGGAAGGCATCTTGGAGGCAATTTTGAGAAATATCCTAGGGGTTGAGGAGTGCATAGTAAAGGTGCATTCAGGATCGAAGTGCACAGTAACGGTGCATTCAGGATCGAAGTGTGCAGTAGAAGTGCATTTGGTAGTGCATAAGAAGAAAAATCAGGGAAATAAAACAAGGAAATAAAGAAAGGAGATAAAGCAGGGAAAACAACGTGCCAACAAAAAGGAAAGAAAATCAACATGTAGACTAAAAGGAAGAGAAAGTAGCATGTAGGTGCGAAGGAAGGAAAAAAATGCACAAACTATGTGTTGTCATGAGTTGTAATGAGTCATCATGATTTTTCATAGGGTTTTGGGATAAGCTAGTAGGGTTTTGATCCCTAAACTCTATGTATAAATATGTAATGGGTTAGGGAAGAATAGGTTGTTGTTTTTGCTGGGAGAATAGGATGAGAATGAGAGAGAGTCTATGTATGAAGGGTTAAGGGAGATTTTGCAGAGAAAGTCTTGCACTGCAGAGCGGCTAGGTAGGATGGGGAATCATATATTGATGTATCTATTGTAGCGCAGTGCACAAGGCTGAGATGAATTGCATGAAGAATAATAAAGAAGCCAACGGTTGTAGACATAGCCCAAGGATTGGGTGAACCACGTTAAATTTTGTTTTTGAATGTGTCTTTTTATGTGATTTTTCATGGATATTCTATTTATGCATGGTTAGATATAGCTCTGTTTGTTATATGAGTGGTGCATAGTAATTATGAATGTTTTAGTGAATGGTGTATGTCGCAATCTATGTTATAATTGTTGATATTATGGTAGTTGCGTTAGGCATTAACCTCCACGTGTAAAACTGACAAGAATAGAATATTTCGGGAAGCAAGAAGAAACCCTAAAGCATTGGATATAACCCTAGAAGACAATTTGGCTAAAGAAAAAAAATTAATATTGAGTCTTTAGCCTCCAGAACAAGAAATCGGCCTAGACAGCTAAGAAAGAGCAGTATGAATACAGGATGCCAAAGCTCACTTGTACACACATAGCTCTCAACTGCATAAATCTAGTGGGGACTGCAGAAATTTAGTAAGTGCGCAAGTCTAGAGAGTCACTATAGCTGCAGCTACTGCAACTTGTATTTTCGGTTTTAGGCTTGGAATTTCTCTTGGTTATGGTTTGGACTTTTTTCCTTGTGCACTATCTTTGGAGAGAGGTACGCTACATTGATTGGCTATTACACCTAGGGTTTTCTTCGAGAATTATTCTCTATCAAGGTTAAGGTGCTCAAGGGTGGCCTCGGCCTATGGTTGGGTGACAATATTGCTATATTGTCTACGGTTAAATGAGAAAACATACTTTTCTAACAGGTTATGGGTGCACACTATCTTTGGATAGTCTAACCACTAGAAGATAGATTGGGAGGATTTTTCTCAGTTACAGTTGTAGTTTCATTCAAAGTTTTTGCTGCAACAATGAAACCCTAACCCTCTTGTTGAGGCACCTTAAGTGAAGATATTGACCTAATTTATTAATAGCCTAGTGCACCCTAGCCTAGCGCACCTTCTGGTACTCTCAGCAAGCTAAGACATCAAGTTTAATTTTTTGGTCAAAGTAAAAGGTTGAACAAGTCAAGGCAGTCATGACTTACTCTATGAAGTCAGAAAACAAGTTAGAAGGAACTTATAGCTTCAGAGCATGGAATACAAGGATTGACCTCATCCTTGCCAAGAATAAAGTGTTGGATATCATGAAAGGAAAGATCATGGAACCACAGTTTGAAGAAGGAAAAGAGAAGGAACCTCAGAACATTGAAATTATGGAGAAGTTCAAGGACAATGATATCAATTCCATGAGTATCATAGTGGACTCGGTAAAATACCACTTGATACCCTATATCTCTCATCTTGACTCATCTAAGAAGATGTACGATGCCCTAACTAACCTCTTCTCAGTCAAAAACATTGGATAAGTAATGAGTCTAAAGAATGAGCTCCATGACATGAAAATGAATGATGATGACAACATAACATCATACCTTGTGAGAATCTCTCAGTTAAGATATCAACTACAAGATATTGAAGAAATCAGTTTAGAGAAAGAACTAGTAAATATAGTACTCAATGGCATTCCCAAGACATGGGATGCATTTGCCTCAAGCATGAACACAAGAAAGGAATATCCCACATTTGAAGAACTTTAGACTTGTTGTGTAGAAGAAGAATCAAGGATTAACACAAAAGACAAATCCCAAAGTAAATATCAAGCCTTCACAACAAAGTTCAAGAATTTCAGGAATAAGAAGAAGTTTGGCCTGAGGAAGAAACCAAATCAACAAAAGGATATGTCAAAAATACAATGCTTCAACTGTCGAAAATATGGTCACTACAAAAATAATTGTCCTAAGTTAAAGAAAATGAAGGAAACGGATGAAGCATCAGTTGACGAAGAAAGGGAACCCTCAAACAAGACCAAGAAGGATAAAACAAACTTCTTCTTCTAAGTCAAGGTAACAATATTGTTCAAAGTTCTTGTACATACCATGTTCACATAGTTTCTATACATATCATGTATATCTATTTCTTAGAAGATAATATCTTCAAGTGAAACAACACCTATAGAAGAACACCAAGATAAGGATTGTTATCACGATGAATATAAGTCAAGTAATACACATGAAAAGATGAAGTACGTTGACAATATTTGGTAAAAATTCCCGTGGAAGCCATTATATAAGCAACAACTACCAGATAAGCTGAAATCAGAATCAAACTTGAAGAGAACCAGAAGGAGTCAAAATAGAAAGAAGTCAGCAATCAAGAGGAAATTAGAAAAAGACTTGTGACACCTTCCATAAGGAAATAAGGATGCAAATGAAAGCATGGACTATTTTAGATGGAGGGAGTTGATTACAGAATTACAAAAGAAGAGCATGCATTCATACATGAAGAAAGAATTAGGAGGGAGCTAATCCTAAATATGATCCATTGAGGATTATGAAATATCTATCCATGTTCCCAATGAAAGTAGAAGCCATGATAAGCAACGTTTGTTCAGTTTGACTCTAGAAGAAGTCTTCTTCGAAAAGAAACCTTAAAGTATCCTTGGTTGTCCATCTACATCCATGATCCCATGATGAAAGGAAGAAGTTGGAATCTTTATGGAATATAGAAGACCCCATGGACCCAAGAGCTAAAGAGAGACATGAGCATGAACATGAAGATTCCAAGAAAGAAAGAAAAGAAAGAACAACTAGTTAACATACCGAGAATCACAAGACTACCATCTTGGTTTGAACCCACTAAGAAGCAATCGATCAGAAGAAATGGAAGTTATGATAAAGAAAAATGTATGTAAGAAAATATGAAAAACACTTATGAATGGAAGCATTGCAAGATTCAAAGGTTCTTCTAGAAGGAGGGAGAAGACTATGAAAACAACTTGTTCCAGTAAACCAGATATACCTCTTGTAGTATCCATGGATTGTGATTTACATGTAAAAGATTATTCTTCCCAATAAAGCAAGTGAGAAAGAAGCTTATACCAGAAAGAGACCCATGTATGCAGATATAAGAAGACCTTGTATGGATTCAAACAACTTGATGCAGAGTATCTCATATACAACAAAAGCTTGGTGAAAACTTTCTATGACATAGATAGTGTATCAGAATAGTTACTCATAAGTCTGGGATGATGGATTTCTAATCCATGGTAAAATCTCATGATGATAGAAGAAGTGCTACTTGGATATGTTTCAGTTTGAGCCTTGCCACAATGTCATGAGCTAGTAGGAAACATAAGTGTTGAATTTGACCATGATATATTGTAATGATCAGAGCTATATGAAGCCTTCAGAGAAAACCATTGTTCCATGATAGAACAAAGTACGTTGAGATCAAGCATTATATTCTGTGTGATGAAGTACAGAAAAGAGAAGTGGTTCTACAATATATCTCCACACATGAGAAGATAGAAGTTATTTTGGTAAAGCCTCTATTCAAGATGAAAAGTTCACATACTTAAGAAACAAGTTGGGGCTTGTGGAGACGAATTCCTTATTGAAAAAGGAAGAGACTACTCCCAAGTTGGGAGGGAGAATTGATGTGTTATTGATTTATGGAGAGTCATTTTTTAGTTTGAAAATTGGTATAGGATGAGTAGTTCCTTTGCAATTCAGAATTTGGTTTGAGATTTTTGACAGACAAGCATTATCTAGTTTGAAAAATGGTCCAGATCGGAAATTCATTTTCGTAATGAAAATGGTTCGATAGATTGTTGATCTACCATAGACAATGATTCCCCTTGTGGACAGTGTTGGGGAATGGTTTAGGACAGTCATTTTTCTTAGTAGTCACTCTGAGTAGTGGCCAAGTAGAATGGTCTTCCTCATCAGGCAGTCATTCCTTCAAAGTTCACAGTTGTGATCAGTTTCGAAGAATGGTCTGTTTTGGAGGTTGGTGCAGGATAGTCATTTCCATTAGGCAATGGTCCGGACAGTCATTCCCTAGGGAAGAATCATTGTCTTCAGGTTGAACTATGATTAGTGTTGGTGGAATGGCCCAGTTAGGTGAATGTTCTAGGTTCAACAATCAAGGACAAGAATTCTCTAGGGAAGACTCATTCTATCTAGGTTGCACTATGATTAGTGCTGGAGGAATGGCCCAATTAGGTGAATGGTCCAGGCTCATAAATCAAGGAAAGTTGTTCTTCTATGCTTGAGAAGAATAGTCCAGATAGCCCATGGCTAATGTTTTACCTTCTGAGGGAAGATGCTCTTCCATATCTCATAGATGTGAGTGGAAGAATGGCCCAAATGACTCAGTTTATATCAT
>JASDQU010503932.1:9479-19599 GCA_032191745.1 Picea mariana
TAAGCAATAAACAAAACCCAAACCAATCTTTCAATGTAGACAAAAATGACAAGCAGACAAGACTAGTCTTTTCAATTGCATGAGAACAATGATTTTCCAAGTAATGAGCAAATGAGAAAGACAAATAATCCCAAATTTCAAACCGATCACCGGCTCCTAACCAAACAAGTACTTAGATTCCAGGATCAGAGATTATATCCTTGCTAAGAAAAGTCAAGAGATGAGAGTTGAGAAAAAGATGGACAAGAAGAGCCTTTGATTTTCGAAGACTGATCGTGCACAAAATCCGAAGTCAAGAAACAATCAACCAGTGGCCCAAGAAGTTCTTTTTAGACACACATACAGATCTGGGCATTTGAGCATACAAAAAACCTTAATTCCAAAAATTTAAAAAATGGGTTCACATCCTATCAGTAATGTACAGTGCGAGAATGGAGCATTCTTGTAGGCTAGTCACAAGGAGAGTGTGAGAATCTCGCATTGGACTGAAAGGTAGGGTGTGAACTCAAGGGGTTCTCGTAGGCCATAGAGGGGTTCAGTGTGAGAAGGCATGAAACTAGGCAAAATTTTGGAAAAAGACAAAAATTTTAAAGGGACTTCTGGACCTAAAGAGTCTGTCAGAGTTTTCCGAAGACTCAGAGATTGATAGAAATGAAGAAAGGTAAGGCAAGAGAAAATGGCCAAGGAAAAACACCAAAAACCACTAAAAAATGGGTTGCATCCCCAGTTGAGTCACCAATTTTGTTATCGGACTAATCGGTAGGTGCAGACATTAACAGATCTCCCTACATCCACCTAATCTAGAACAAAACAGGACAGGACATGACTCTTTCCCTAAGTTACGACCATTGAATTAGCTAGTAAGGAGGAACAAGTGACATACTTTTGTATCGCTTCCTTAAGTCTCTGTTGCCCCCATTTTTCTTCAGTGCTCTCATGAGGTCAAGAGAAAGACAACACAAACCAACCAAAGTGAGGATAGCAAAATTTATTCAATCATCAACTTATGCATATGATCAAGGAATTACACAATAAAGTAAGAATGACTTTATGGGAAAAGGACATGCCACTGTATCATATTAATTGAAAGTAGAAGATACAACTTGATCGCCTTGATGTCACAAGATTCCTTTCAGTGACTCTTGGTTCCAACACACACACTTGTTCTATACTTTCATGAAGAAGAACCAATTCCTCTTGATAGACCTACTAGAGTCTCCAAGCTTCTGTTCAAGCAGGGTTCTTCACACAATTCCTTCACCAATTCTTCAATTAATTTTGCTTAACATTTTCCATGAGAATCCTTTCAATATATAGGAGAGGGTGAGATGGTTACAGGGATGAGAATGATCCCACCAAATCAGAGAAGCCAATAAAATGACAACCATATGAATTCCAACTCATTTTCTAGAAGATTCCCTTCTAGAACCCTCCAGACTTCTTCTCTTTTCCAAGATTAAAAACAAGTTCGCACCCTGTGTATAGAGCAACCTGTGAGAAGTTCACACCCTAAATGAAGGTGGCTTACAAGAAAGGGTCATTCTCGCACCCTAGGCCATATGCAGCTTGCGAACTCACTTTGAAAATATATTTTCTGGAAGGAGATAAATGCCACTTTTCTCAGGAGAAAGTTCTTGTTGGGAACCTGAGTACACCATTGTTAATACATCACCAAGATGACCAAAATCATGTGTAACATCTGTTCGTCTGCTTATGGATGATATCTTGTATTGAAATTCAAATTAGTATTTATCCTTGCAAAAAAATCTTTCCAAAAGGAAGACGTGAATTTTACGTCTCTATCCAAAATCACCATTTTAGGAATACCATGCAGTCTAAAAATTTCTTTCATAAATATTTCAGCGATGTTTATATCTTTAAAAGTAGACTTTACGGGAATAAAGTGTGCAGAATTACTGATTTTATCAATTACAAACATAATAGAATCATTATGTTTCTCAGTTTTGGGAAAACCTGTAATAAAGTACAACGATATGGTCTCCCATTTCCATTCTGGTACTGGTAATGGTTGTAATAGACCGACTGGATGCTGGTGTTCAGCCTTAACCTATTGACAATCTTTGCACTTAGCCAAGTACTCTGTTGTATCGCCCTTCATATTAGGCCAATAAAATAATTTCCTAAGTGTTTTTATCATTTTCTGGTATCTTGGATGACCAGAATACGGTTTCTTATGCACTTCATCCAAGATTGTTATTTTTAACTCTGCCAAATCTGGTATGTAAAGTCTGTTTTCAAATCGTAATAGTCCATTTTTATCGATACTTAGATATGGTTTGTCTGAGTTTGTTGTAGTGTTATGTAATTTTTCCACTATCTTAGAGTAGTTTTTGTTATTAATACCTGCCATCCTTATTCTCTGTTCCACATCACTTTCTGACCTGCTGACATTTATTTCAAATAACCCATGGAATCTTCTGCTTAAAGCATCTGCTACCTTATTTTCCTTACCCTTGATGTTTCTTACCTCAAAGTTGAATTTGATGAAGAAGGATAGCCACCTTGCTTGCCTTTCATTAAGATCTAGCTGGGTAAACATATATTTCACACCGCTATTATCTATCAATAATAGAAATTTTTTTCCCATTATGTAGTGTCACCACATTTTTATGGTGTGTATTACCAGTACTAATTCTAAGTCATGAGTGACATAGTTTCACTCATGCTCTATTAATTTTCAAGACTCATAACAAATAACATGTCCTTCTTGAGCTAGGACACCACCTAGTCCTTCTTTACTCACATCAACATAGATGGTAAATTCCTTATCTGGGTCTGCTACCTTTAAAATGGGTGCGGTTGTCAATAATTCCTTCAGCTTGTTAAAACTATCTTGACACTTTTGTGACCAGTTAAACTTGGTCCCTTTATTTTGTAATGATGTGATGGGGTAGGCTATTTTGGAAAACCCCTCTATAAATCTGCGATAATATCCAGTGATTCCCATGAATGACTGGATATCTGCTACATCCTTAGGTACCGACCATTCCATGATGGTTCTTACTTTCTTAGGGTCAAATGCAATGCCTTCTGCAGTAATTACATGTCCTAGGTACTGTATTTTCTTTTGATAAAAATCACACTTATCGAATTTGGTGTACAGTTTTTTCTTCCTCAAAGTTTGCAGAACTATTCTTAAGTGTTTGTTGTGTTCTTCTTCTGTTTTAGAATAAATCAGAATATCATCAATAAATACCAGTACGAAATTGTCTAAGTATTGGATGAAAATACTATCCATTAGACACATAAACGTGGTTGGTGTGTTAGTGAGTCTGAAAGGTATAACTATGAATTCGTAATGTCCATATCTTGTTCGAAAATATGTTTTGCTTATGTCCTCATCTTTTATCATAACTTGGTGATAACCAGATCGTAAATCCAACTTCGAAAATATCTTGGCCCCACCTACTTGATCGAACAGATCATTTATCCTAGGTAAGGGGTACTTGTTCTTAATATTCATTTTGTTCAATTGTCTATAATCGATACATAGTTTTAGAGTACCATCTTTATTTTTCACAAAGAGGACTGGTGCTCCCCATGGTGAAACACTCGGTCTGATATATTCTTTGTCTAATAATTCCTGCAGTTGAATTTTTAGTTCTGTCAATTCTGGCAAACTCATTCGATAAGATGCTTTAGAGATAGGGGTTGAACCAGGTAGCAGGTCTATGGAGAATTCTATTTCCCTTCTAGGGGGTAATTTAGGTATTTCATCAACAAACACATCTTTGAATTCCCGTAGAACAACAAAGTCTTCCAAGTTGGGCTTATCTTATTTTTCTAACAGATTAGTTATTTGGATAGTGTAAACTTGACAACCCTTTCTCATGCATTTTTTGAATTGCATTATTGAAACTTTTCTAACTGATATTGGTTTTGGTATACCTTGGGTTGTTCTAGTAGTATCATAATCGTCTTTATACCTAAGTGTCTTTGCATAACAATCTAGAATTGCTTTGTTCTTTTCCAATGAATCCATTCTGATAATCACATCATACGATCCTAGTGGTAGAATGTTCAGATTTGTTCTTACGCTTTGACCATCTAAACTGAACTCAAAATCAGAAATAAAGCCAACTACTTTTCTTTTAGTTCCTATTTCTAGTTGTAGCATCCATGATTTTGCGTGTTTCATTTTCTTAAGTTTATTTGAATCTACCACACCAATAGTGATATAACTTAATGTAGATCTAGGATCAATTAAAATAAAAATTCGAGTGTTATTGATCTTACCTTCAATTTCCACCACAGAGGACTGGTGGTCAACTTGTCGACCATCCACAACTGCATTTATCCAATGCAAGATTCTTCCCACATCCCCCACCATCGAGGCTTCTTGCAAATTATGAACAACAGTTCTATTTGTTGTATTTAAACGTAGACAGTTCCTCCTTAGATGAGGTTCTCCACATTCCCAGCACTTTAATGGTTCGTGGGGACTGTCCCCAAACTTCTTTGTTCCTAGATCTATTGGCTTACCACTGCTTTGCATACTTGGATTATTTGAGTGAAAATCTTCTCTAGGAGAAATTTTTGTTGCATTCTGATAAGGGGCTGGTTGGTATCCCTTCCTCTGCTGGTTCATTCGGTCTTGTTTCTTATCCTTCCAAGCTTTGGGAAACTCTGCTCGATGTTTGTACTGTTCATAGCACATTCGTGCTTTCCTGAATACTTCACTCAAGGACTTGGGGTTGTCAAACTCAATTTTGTTCCTATAAGATTGTGGTAAACAACTTAAGAATTGTTGTATTTTTACCTTGTCCTCCCGGATATAAGGTACGAACCTTAGTAATTCCAAGAATTTGTTTATAATATCCTCCATCGTCATTTGACCAAGTCGTAACTCATAAAATTATTTCATTTTCCTTTCATAGTAGCTTTCAGATAGGTACTGTTTCTTGAAATATTTCTTAAAGTCAGACCATTCCATCTATTTCTCTTTTAAGCCCTTAGCCAATTTCAGATCTTGCCACCAAATGTTGGCTTCTCCTTTCATATTGTAAATGACCATTCTGACCTTCATATTGTTGGAATAGTTTTATATTTGGAAATAGTTTTTGATTTCTAATAACCATGCTTTAGCTTCCTCTCTTGTTCTGGATTCTCCATCAAAGGTAGTTGGTTTAATTTTCTTAAATTCTCCTTCAAGGTGGTCTACATGTTTTCTTTTTCTGTCTGTTTTTGTTTTGTCTTCAGCTGAAGGTGTACCTTTAGATGAGCTATCCCCTCTTTTTTCTTCAAGGACATAATTCTTGGAGGCCCTTTTACTAACCTCTTCTTCCTGGTTATCATCCTTTGGGCTTTTCTTTGTCACTATACTATGCAGTAGGACCTCATTTATTTCCTGCTGTTCTTGTTGTGCCTTTTTCAGCTTCTCATTGTCTGCTTTGAAAACCTATAGCTCAACAATAATATTCCTCATCATTTCCAGAACTTCAGTCGGTGAGCTTCCATCACTATTCTGTCTCGGATCTTCATGAGGTCATTGTTCAGGATTTCCATCAAGTCTGATTTCTACATCATCCTGGTTGTCATGGTTAACAAAAAACAGAAAAGGTTTTTTTGTTTGTAACAATAAAGTTTAATTAGTTTTACATAAACATAAATATATGCTAAAAAATGTGGCCCTATTCAAGGTCCAAGTGTTTTAACCTTTGCTCTGATACCATATGCAACATACCTCAAAATTTAACGAATTTACCATAATAATTTTGTTTTTCTTATGTATCATTAATCTCCAATTTCATATATATTCATTGCTAAAGGAGATAGTCTTCATTCTTATTATAAAACTCTACGAGTTATCTATGTTCTGTCCATCACATGATGCCACTCTACACCAATTATCTTACTTGGATGGGTAAAGTTATAAGGGTAAGTTTACCAATTCTAGAAGTTTTCTTTGATCTCATATCTATTCATTTATGTATATATCTACATACTAGTCTAGACTTAGGACCTATAGTCCTAGTCTATCCTTAACACAAGTTCTCTATGTTGCACGCAGGTCTAATTAGTTGTATTTGGCATAAAAACTATGTGCCTTCTATGGAGTCATGGGGTAGGGACCATATCCCTTAGCTGAACATAGGATTTTGAAAAAATACTTAGCAACTTTTGGTGTGGTTCAATTCTTCAACAAGTTTCCACATAATCGTGATTAACGTTCTTCCAATTGCCAATTAACTATAGGTTTGGGTAGCATAATTTAAAATGAAGACTCAACTGACTCAGACTTAACTGTGTGATTCCTCAATGAAGTCCCATCTGAACACTAGGCTAAATGCAATGAAATATTTGGAAATAAATGAACCCCAATTAGTCAAGTCACGAAAGGTTCCTCATTAACTTTGTGATTTCTCGATATGAGAGGAAAGGTTTGTCTGTCAGAGGAAGTTAAAGATTTTTTCATTTTCCATTAATGGGTGTCTGGGTGTATGCGTTTTTCGAAGGTGTCTCATGTCCTTCCCTCCAACCAAATCATGCCAAATCATCCCTGTCACATGGACAAAACCACCATTATAACCTCAACATTTACTTAGTCATCAAAGAAATACTCTTAGGGTTGAGTGTGTTTTTCATTTTTCATTGTGAATCCCTCGAGATGGATTTATGTGTTACTCCTCTGTAGGGAAAACTATCCTAGTGAAGGCTGCTACTCAGTGGAGTAGACCGCGCAACCACCTACTCTGGTAAGTATTTCTTTTGACTGCTACTATAATATCTATAGTATAAAGAAACTTCAGAAGAATCATTATAGTGAGGATGACCTCTATTCTGTACTCTTTTTATGATATTTTTGTTAAACATCCCTTGTCGCTACTCCTTAAATCTTTGGACTAAAACCGCTCCTGGAGGAAGTATAATATTCACTTGTTTCCTTCTCCAGTTATTTGGAATTCTTGGCATTCCAATCCGTGATTATGTATTTAGAGGGCCTTTCACTTGTGTAGTTTCCTTGTGGGTATGTAACTCCTAGGTTTCGTTATCTTCTGTTATCATTATTCTTTACGGAAACTCAAAGGTGGTATGTCGGGCCTATTAACAAATCACCGTGAGACTAAGTGGTTTTCTTCTGTGTGGTAGTGTAATATATTACATTCTTATTTCATTTCCCTATTAAGGATGGAGCCATCCTTTTGTATTTTTTCCAAACCCTCGGTTGGTTCCTACACGAATACTTGCTTTATTTAGGTTTATTTTCTTCTTGTCTTTGTGGTATTCGAATAGTCTACTAGAAGGTCCTATGACATACAATGTTTTGAGTCTGTAATAAAACCTTGTCATTTTTATGGTCGGTGAATTGTTCCCACCACTTGAATACTGTAGAATGATGACTCTGTATTTATTGTTGGTTTATAAATATTTGTTGTAATTTGGTTCAAGAAGGATTTAAAATCAACACTTTAATAAGGTCTATGTCCTGTGTGAAATGTCTGCACTTTTGTTTCGGTCTGTTCATATGGCATGTTTGAATAGTTTATAAGTTAAGGATTTCATTGTTGACTATTTCTTTTGTAAGAGAGAACTATAAGGTTTGATACCATCACTAATGGTGGGACCCTGTTGATGCAAGGGTACCCATTAAGGGTACTTGGACACCCTTTCCTCGGCCTAGCATGTTTATTCAATCGGAACACGACAAGGAAAGGATGCCAGACTCCAGGCGTGAGTTAAGTATTGTTCGGTCTCAACTGTTCCCAACATTCATCATTTTGTTTAAATTTTTTCATTAGTTTTAATTTGTACATTATAGTAATGTTTTACAATGATAAAACTTGCAGGGATGTCGACCATACAAGGCTCTTGGATACCGGTTTTTATCCATCTCTCTAAAAGGTATTCGGGTTCTATGTACAATGCCTCTCAGACTTATCTTTTCGAGTTCTATAAATGAGAATCAACGCTCTGTCAATTTTATCATTAATGAAAGAAGTTTTTTTACCGATTCCCTATATCGATCAGTTTAAGGGTACTTCTGATTGTTATGTTGATAATTTACAGTTGGAGGAGAACAAAATACTTGCAAGATTTTGGATTTATATAATAATCATTTTAAGGGTTTAATCCTCGGATTCTTTTCTTGTGTAATTGTAATTGCAATATCAGGGTTAGCTGATTTAAATCCTGCCTAACAGTATTACAATTCTTCATAATAACTAGACTGTTTATAGCCAGAAAATGCTTCTCAATTTCTATTCTGTTACTTCTGTGTCATTATATTCAGAGGTTTCGTTATGGTCAAATAGGACTGTTATTTCTTTTAAATTCCTATTTATTTCTAGAATTTCTATGAAGGTTTAAATAACTATCCGTCTTCCATTTGTATGTGAACATCATTTGAATTGAACTCGAAAAATAAACCTACATGCAAATAGGTAGGAAATCACTTACAAACTTCCATAACTTGTTTTAATTCAAATCTTGATGAAAAATGAAATCGAATATTTAGAACTCTGTATAGATTCTAATTGTAAGGAATTACCTAGGTACATAACTGTATACGACTGTTTATTCTTGCCTTTATACTACATACTATTCAGTTCCACTATAATTACGTAAGTATATATTTGATCATGATTTATGTCATACTTGACTTTTGTTTGTTTTGGATTAATAGCTACATACATAAAACACCAATCAATACCATAACTTAGTGTATAATTACTTACAGAAATATAAATACCCTATGTAAAATCTTAGATTCAACTCCATTTACATATAAATTGATCTGTGCACTAAAATTTCGATACACTGGTAATTAACCTACAGTTACCTCCATATAGCAGTAATCTAGTTTACAAAAGGATTGTTTCCAGAATTTAACCATGCAAATTCCTTCCAATTGTCATAAAAATAAATGGCAATTTCTATCTTTCATTCAGAATTTAACTCAATCATAAAACGTCACTCAGCATTAGATTTGTAAGGCATTCTGTCAATTTTTATACTTCATACACATGAACAGATTTCACCTAGGTTATTATATCCATACCGAATTTAATAGGCGCAGTGCAACTGTGACTTAATCATTCAATAGAGATGGAAAATATTTCAATTCAAAATTAACAAATGCATTACATCAGATATATGATCATTCAAATAGAGAAGGAGAAGTCGGTGAACATATATGAACTAGTTCATGGGAAGACAAAGGGAACAACCACGTTCCTCCCAACCATAGAACAGGGCAACCAAACCACTTGTCTTTTTCACCCCCTAGCATGACCATGAATCCATGAAGGCTAACTTAGAACTCCTTCTCAGCAATGTCACTCTACTCTAGAAATATTCCCTTGCCTCACACTCAGCAAGTAGTGTTCATAACAACAAGCAAAACATAAATATTTTCCCCCAACATACTAGGCAACATCCTACCTCCTCACATCTGCTATATATCCAAAAGAATTATTTTTGCCTAGGTCTTTTCCCTCCCTTGGGAATTTTCGCAGCTTTCCAAATCTTTGATTTTCAGGGGCTTCCAATGGCCAAATTCCTGATTTTCCACTTGTAACAATCAACCTTGAGGTAGTTCCAACATTTTCCCCACTCATGGAGTGATGGTCAACTGATTTCAACATGGTTGTTCCATTTTTCCTCCTGCAATTAATTATAAAATATTTTGTTTCATACAAGTAACACAGTCAAGTAGTTGGTTGGGTCAAATCAGATCTCTGCCCAACAGTCATAATCATTAATTACAATTAACCAAATTTGAAATTCATAATATCCATAAATGGAAAAAAAATTCCAAATATAAATTTTCCAAAAACGAAATAATTTTCCTAAGAATTTTCAAGTCAAAAATAATTTATTTTTGGGAATGTCACAATATTGATCATCTTGGGTCTAACCTTCAAGGATCTCACAATAAAACTTGTTCTTGGACTATTCTACCAATATAAGAGCTTTCCAGTCAGTTGAAATCTCCATGAGGGAGAGAGTGGATGGTACTATGGAAAGGGCATCGACCACCACACTGTTCTTTCCCTTCATGTACTTGATCTCGAAATCATATGCTTGAATTTTACTGATCCACTGATGTTGCCTCTCACTCAATTATTTCTTCTCCATGAGGAACCTTAGGCTATTATGA
>JASDQU010503933.1:21112-31518 GCA_032191745.1 Picea mariana
ACTAGGGATTGTGACATAGGTTATTCCATGGTGTCAAGGTGTATGCGACACTTATACGACACCTAGGTGTGAAAATTTCATGTGTAACACTTATGCAAGAATTCAGAGTCAAGACTTTGGGTTTTGATAACCTTAAAGACATGTATAGGGATGATACAGACTTCAAGGAGGCATATGAGGCATCTGAGAATCCAATTCTTAGGGATAGAAGCCAATGGACTGAATACATGATCCATGATGGATTATTGTTCACGGGAAATCAGCTATGTATTCCAAAATGCTCCATGAGGGAGAATTTGCTGAAGGAAAAACACAGTGGAGAATTGGACACATTTCAGTCGTGACAAGACATTCTCAAAGTTGAATGGATCATATTTTTGGCCAGGGATGAGGATAGATGTCAAGAAATTTGTTGACAGGTGCAGAATTTGTCAGCACATGAAAGGAAAAAGGTAGAATACAGGGTTATACCAACCATTACCCATACCTTCAAGGCCGTGGGATGCAGTGAGCATGGATTTTGTATTGGGACTGCCAAGGACATAGAGAGGATATGATTCAATCTTTGTGGTAGTCGACAGATTTTCAAAAATGGCACATTTCATACCATGCCAGAAAACCAGTGACGCAATTCATATTGCGAACCTATTTTCCAAGGAAGTCATCAGACTTCACTGTTTGCCAAAGAGTATCATGTCTGGTCGAGATACCAAATTCGTAGGGAATTTCTGGAGGACCTTATGGAAGAAGTTGGGGACAAGTTTGTCTTTTATCTCAGCATATCATCCTTAGATAGATGGATAGACAGAAGTCATGAATAGGAGCTTGGAAGATTTGTTAAGAAGCTTAGTGACTGAACACCACAGTCAATGGGATCACATTCTGCCACAGACAGAATTTGCTTACAATGATTCACTCAATAGAAGCACAGGGAAGAGTCCATTCCAGATTGTATATGGAATGCAGCCAAGGGGATTTTCTGAATTGAAAGATTCAGAACAAAATGAATTCAGGAATGCTAGTGCAGAGGACTTTGCAGAAGGAATGAAGGAGCTCCACGGCCGAGTTAAGGAGCGATTGCAAAGTTCAAGTCAAGAATACAAGCGGAGAGTAGATCAACACAAGTGATAACTTCAATTTGAAGTTGGTGATCTGATTCTTACGCATCTAAGGAAGGAGAGGTTCCCAAGGGGAACGTATAATAAGTTGAAGATGAAAAAGATTGGACTGTGCAAGGTCATAAGGAAATTTGGGGAAAATGCATATGAGATTGAATTACTCGATGGGGTCGAATCTCACCGATATTCAATGTTGCGAATTTGTACCCTTACAGAGCTGAAGAAGTAGGAGAAAAGGAGGAACAGAAAGAGGTTCAATGGAAAAAACAAATGCCTGTAGCTGAAAACCCACTGATGGAAGGCATAATTGACAAAAGTATTAGCAAAAAGACCAGGAGGAAAGAGTATTTTGAATACTTGGTTAAGTGGAAAGGACATCCAGTGAAGATGCCAGTTGGGAAGATGAAGCAACAATTCATAGGCATGGACAGACCATGCAAGAGCTCATGAACATGAGTTCATGAAAATTTTCAAGCAAGGGAGTATGATGCAGGAGCATCATATCCAGCCATCCAAGCAAGCATAAAGGCAGAAGACAGCTGAAAAAGTACCAGTGCACATTTTGAAATGTTGTGTCAGGTGTATGATTTCATGTTGAGTGTATGAAGTCTGAGAGAGGAGAATAATGAGTTTCAATTGTTTCTCTTCCTGAGAATTCCTACAAAGACTGCAGTGAACGTCCGCAAGGTGTGCATTGACAAGGATCTGAGTTTTATCTCAGAAAGCTCAGGAGAGATATCATTGTTCTCATAACCAGCATAAGTGTAGGTGAGGCACAGATTCGTGCAAGGTGTGCACAAGTTGGTTGAAGCCTTAGAAATTATCAACTAAGGTTAAGTTTGAAGGACTACTGTTGCAAAGAGTGCACAGGGTCGAAGACTCAAATAACCATAGGTTATTTGAAAGTTGTCGTAAGGAATGTGAGCATGATTCCTTTTGGGGGCTTGAGTTTTGCAAGGGAGAGATTAGGAGGGATAGCACCTTTGAAGTGTTCAAAGGGAGGTGGAGATCAAAATCATCTCTTAGAAGTTAAGTTCAGGTGGAAGGACGCTAAGTCATTTTGGCCAAGAGATCCTTGAAGAAGAGTGAACGAACGATGAATTTCTTCGTGGAAGAAGTGCCGAAATTCCGTGGATCGTTGGATCTCGCAGATATGTGAGAAGGTTAAAGTTGAGTGTCTTTTAGCATTCAAGAGCTCATGAGGAGTAGCGACCGTTGGATGAGAAGCAACAGGAGCCGTTGATTCCCCTTTGAAGTGGAATTTTGACATTTTGGCATTTCAGGGTTCAACATTTTGGAAATTCTGATGATAAGGAGTTGGGCCACTTTTCATTGAAAACCTTGAAGTCACAAAATGTGACGTGTCTTTGGAGTAGGGCTATGGTCATGGAGGAAGAAGTCACATGGAACGATATTTGGTCAGAGGATAATCATTGTTGAGCTCATTTCGGCATTTCAGCATTTCGGGGTTTGACAAGTAGAGGAGGCTGTGATTTTGGAATCGAGGGTCTCAAACTCCCAGTTCGTGAAATCCCAAAGTGAGAAAGGAAAATTTCCTGAAACGTTGAGGGACAATAGCCGTTGGGCCCCAATCAGGTTTTGGGGTTTCAGGACTCAAGAGGTAGAGTTGCATGGTCAACACAACTCCTGAAATCCAAAGTCCTTAGTGGCTTAAACAAAGGGTTTAATTAACCCTTGGCATGGTTTTAGTGAAGATCCTGTGCGGATCTCGGCCTGGGGGGTCGGGGGTCTGCACCAACAACCATGCCACAACCAATAGTCCAACTTATCATCTGTTAAAATTTGTTGGAATTATTTTATTTAAAGTGATGTGGTAATACAAATGATCGAAAATGGGGAGTCCATGGATTGCAACATGTGACCTCCACTGACACCCATGTCTTTACAACTCTTCCATAACTAACATGCCAACCGCATACTTGAAAGGGAATGGAATGGTAAATATTTTCTTATCCAATTGTTTAATTATCCTGGAAATCCATATGACCACAGACCATATATTATATGGCTATTTAGACCATATATTGATCCACATTATAAATTAGGATTTGGTCTAACATTTATGGTTACAGTTGTTGTAACAGATTTTGGAAATTTCTCTACTCAGTGTTTTCATCCCAATGTGTTTGAGAATTGCATCAAACTTATTTCCAAATTATCTCTAAATTGCATCAGATTGTTGAAGGCCTTGTAGGGTTTTTTGTATGCGCGCTGGTTTTTTGTGTTGAAAATATCAACGTTCCTCAGATAACAATGATGCTGAACTGAATAAGCCTCCAAACGTATGTGAAATTTTTGAAAGTAAGCAGTACAGAATACAAATCACAATTGCAAGTATCAAACCTAAGTAATTTCATTGAAGACAATATTTCAGAAATGGAGATTTTATCAAACAAGCTTTCAGAAGATGAGATCTGAGAAATGCGAGGTGGAAAATTCACTAATTATGCACCTGGCATTCCTTCTCATGCAAGAGTTGTGGATTTCATTTTGATTCTTATACGATGTCATGTTATTTGACTATATATCTTATCTAGCATAGGTAATTTATATCAAGAACCTTTGTCCTAATATAAAAGAAACAAACCTAGAAGCTTTATATATCCGATTCCAAAGTCCTGGAAAGAAGTTGATCTTCTGTCTTATGCAGCATGGTCGAATGGAGACACATGTCTTCCCATATTAGTTTATTATTTTCCTCGTTGCATGGGAGTATTTCAATGGATGATGTGTTGGTCAGATTGTTATTTGTTTGTATGGTAAGGTCGTACCCAATTAGTGGAAAACTTTCGAGCTCTTCGCACAGGGGAGAAAGGTAAAGAAACAACTGCAAAATATTTGCATTATAAAGACTCCTTTGCATCATATCATACATGGTTTCATGATTCAAACTATAGATATAGTATTTGGAGATGTTAGCAGTAGTGAGTCAATTTATGGGGGCAATTTCCCTGATGAAAATTTCAAGCTGAAGCATTCCAATGCGGGTGTGGTTTCCATGGGAAATTCAGGGCCTGATTATAATGGATCTTGATTTTTTATCACAACTGTGAAAGCATACTGGTTGGATGGTCAGCATCTTGCGTTTGGAAAAGTTATACAAAGAAATAAAAATGCATCCGATATCATGGCCCGCTCCCGGATATTATAAGGAAAAAAGGTAGTTTTCATAACAGGAACAAATGAGCATGGAGAGAAAATTTCCATAGTTGTTGCTACTAAAGGTCAAAAACTAAAATACCACTACAATCAAAACGCATGTGATTACCGAGCATTGTGGAAAGATTTGGACATTACTTATGACAATTTCATTCGCACAACAAATCCTTGCCATGAAGAAATCATGAAGAAGTTTTATACAGGAGTTTTTGACAAGGGAAATATCTATCATGCAGAGTATGAGAAACTTTACTATATCAATTGTGAGGAATACAAGGGATGCTTAAAGAGCCTTCTCATTTTATCGAGCAACGGTTGAATGGGGCAGCCCTGTGTCAAATGACAGTCGATAAACAATTACAAACATAGGAATGTAGTGAAGCGGGCATAATGGCAGAGGCATCATTGCCAGTAAAGGACGTACAGGAACAATCTAACCCTCACGACCGCATGCAAGAGATTTCACGAAGAGGACCCACACAAAGTTTATGCTGAGATCTATTTTGGAAATTTGGTCAAATTAAAGTTTGGATTGACTACTTCTTCTTTCCCGAAATCGGAAATCAGGGTTCCAGCTAACACCCAAACACAGAGGGATTGAGGTTTCATCTTAAGTATAAAACGTCAATCGGCAAAGTTCTAGAACCAATTCCATTTTCGGAAAGTTAACCAGCAAAAGAATGAGCTTCTCCCCTTTCACTCCGAAAGTACGAAAGCCAAAATCATGATTCCAATCATTGCGCCTGACGGATAGGGTTCTGTTTGTTAATTTTTTCACATGGACTTTGGCTGGCATCAAATCGCATAGCCTGTAATGGAACTGGAAAGACTCTCACCTTTGGAATCCTAATCCTGGACAAAATCATTCAACCGTAAAAATGAGCGTGGGTCATATCCCTTGGCACTCATTTTGGCTCCAACACGAGAACTTGCAAAACAGGTTGATAAAGAATCTTCTCCAGGATGTTATGGGGGTTTACCTATAATGAGCCAAATCAATGTTCTTGGAAAAGGTTTAGATATTGTTGTCGGAACACCTGGTCGCACTATTGATCTGAGCAATCAAGGTGCACTAGTTTTGTCAGAAGTACAGTTTATTGTTTTGAATGAGGCTTACCAAATACTAAATGTGAGCTCTAATGAAGACGTTGAGGTGATTATGTAGAGATTGCCAAAAAAATGCCAGAGTATGCTTTTTTTCTGCTACAATGCATGTCTGGGTGCAGAGGCTTTTGAGGAAATATTTTAATGATCCTATTGTTAATGATCTTGTTGGTGAATCATCTCAGAAGTTGGCAGACGGAATATCACATTAATCTATTGCCACATTCACCTATAGGAAACGCTCCATTATCAACCCATTGATAACTGAATATGCTAAAGGGGGAAAATGTATCGTTTTCCCTCAAACAAAGTGAGATACAGATAGTCTGTCAGTGGCATTGGGTCGGGTCCTTTCCTGTGAACCTTTGCACGGTAATATTTCACAGCATCAGTAAGAAGAAGACTCTTGCTGGCTTTCGCGAGGGACATTTTAACGTGTTGATTGCTACTAATGTAGCTGCCCATGGTCTTGATATTCCTACTATTGATTTGTTTATTCATTATGAACTCCCGACAACTTCAGATATCTTTGCACATGGAGGTGAATCAATTGCATACACTGTTATAGACCGTTCGTTGGAAATTAAGATTTTTTTTGTGCTTTTAAAATTAGTTCGAATTACTGTTATGATTAGTTAAAGATGGTTGAAGTTAGTTCAATTTTTGTTAGGCATCCTCTGATGCGGTTTAAACGTCCTTGAGAGAGGGAATTTATATAAAGGTTCATCCATTGTAATAAGGGGAAGGGGGGCCGGGGGGAAACCTCTTTTGGAGAGAGCTCCTTTTGAACGCAGAGTTATTTTGAAAGCCCATAATGGAGTAATACAAAAGAGACATGTTCACTTGATATTGTGAGATTCATCACGGCCAATTCTTTCAGTATGTTCTCTTTTTGTCATTGTCATATTATCTATCTATTCCTTTATCGACTGAGTTAAAATCTGTTTGGAATTCATTTTACATGCTCCTTACACACTATTGATAGGTGTTATGTTTCGATAATGACTAGTCAGAATTCACTCAAGATAAGTGCTCTATATCTATTTATTAGCCTTCAGTCTTTTTCCTCTAAAGTTGTAGTGAAAATTCATCCTTGATAGATGCTTTCATTGTGATGGTCTTTTCCTTTTTTTTTTCTGCTACTTTATCATGATTATCGATTACTGAAAGATAGAATTACTTTGCCTCATTTTATGCAAGTAATATGATCATTGTCATTATCTCTTTTCTTTGGCTTTCACTTGAATCCATCGCCCAATAGGTCTTTTTAAACTCGTGCAACCCCCAACCTTATAAAAAATCTTCTCTGATAAGAAGTCTGGCCTCCTTCTTACTGTGATGACTGAATATTCCTGAGTAAAAAGCCCTTGGATGTTGAGAGAACTCTCTTTGAGTGTATTAGGTCAGAAGTACACTCTAAATCAATTTTTCAGGGATTGGCTTGCTGCAACCCAAGTCAAGCTCCGAACAACAAATAAATTTTTGTTTTAAAAATGTGCTAAGGCTTGGCTTTATTATAGCCTAGNNTTAACTCTTGCCACAACATTTTTTGGTGCCGTTGTCGGGGACGGAGGACGAAGTTATCTTCCCTGGGATATGACAAAGGTTCGGATCTATTTCTTGTTGGTGAACATAGGATAGATGTTCGGTTGGATGTGATTGTTCACTTGGTGACTCCTTGGTTCATAGACTCTACATGTTTTCGTTGGTGACTCCACTGATCTCAAATGTCGAATTCCTCTGCTGCTCGGATCGTTGCAAGACACTAAGTGACGAGGTTCATAGTTTTTGTAGGTCACTTTATTGATGTAGGCACGTGGTCTACTTTTCTTGGCACTTTACGGGAAAGTACCATCCCTAGATGGAGCCTATGTTGTAAAAGATTTTGGAAATTGCTCTACTCAGTGTTTTCATCCCAATGTGTTTGAGAATCGCATCAAACTTATTTCCAAATTATCTCTAACTTGCATCAGATTGTTGAAGGCCTTGTAGGCTTTTTTGTATGCGCGCTAGTTTTTTGTGTTGAAAATATCGGCGTTCCTCAGATAACAATGATATTGAACTGAATAAGCCTCCAAACGTATGTGAAATTTTTGAAAGTAAGTAGTACAGAATACAAAGCACAATTGCAAGTACCAAACCTAAGTAATTTCATTGAAGACAATATTTCAGAAATGGAGATTTTATCAAACAAGCTATCAGAAGATGAGATCCAAGAAATGCGAGGTGGCAAATTCACTAATTATGCACCTGGCATTCCTTCTCATGCAAGAGGTGTGGATTTAGTTTTCATTATTATACGATGTCATGGTATTTGACTATATATCTCATCTAGCATAGGTACTTTATATCAAGAACCTTTGTCCTAATATAAAAGAAACAAACCTAGAAGATTTATATATCCGATTCCAAAGTCCTGGAAAGAAGTTGCTCTTCCGTCTTATGCAGCATGGTCAAATGGAGACACATGTCTTCCCATATTAGTTTATTATTTTCCTCGTTGCATGGGAGTATTTCAATGGACGACGTGTTCGTCGGATTTTTATTTGTTTGTATGGTAAGGTCGTACCCAATTAGTGGAAAACTTTCGAGCTCTTCCCACAGGGGAAAAAGGTAAAGAAACAACTGCAAAATATTTTCATTATAAAGACTCCTTTGCATCATATCATACATGGTTTCATGATTCAAACTAGAGATATAGTATTTGGAGATGTTAGCGGCAGTGAGTCAATTTATGGAGGCAATTTTCCTGATGAAAATTTCAAGCTGAAGCATTCCAATGCAGGTGTGGTTTCCATGGGAAATTCAGGGCCTGATTCTAACGGATCTCAATTTTTTATCACAACTGTAAAAGCATGCCAGTTGGATGGTCATCATGTTGCATTTGGAAAATTTATACAAAGAAATAAAAATTCAGCCGATATCATGGCGCACTCCCGGATATTATAAGGAAAAAAGGTAGTTTTCATAATAGGAACAAATGAGCATGGAGAGAAAATTTCCATAGTTGTTGCTACTAAAGGTGAAAACCTGAAATGCCACTACAATCAAAACACATGTGATTACTGAGCATTGTGGAAAGATCTGGACATCACTTATGACAGGTTCATTTGCACAACAAATCCTTGCCATGAAGAAATCGTGAAGAAGTTTTATACAAGAGTTTTTGACAAGGGAAATATCTATCATGCAGAGTATGAGAAACTTTACTATATCAATTGTGAGGAATACAAGGGTGGCTTAAAGAGCCTTCTCATTTTATCGGGCGATGGTTGAATGGGGCAGCCCTATGTCAAATGACAGTCGATAAACAATTACAAACACAGGAATGTAGCGAAGCGGGCATAATGGCAGAGGCATCATTGCCAGTAAAGGATGTACAGGAACATTCTAACACTCATAGCCGCATGCCAGAGATTTCACGAAGAGGACCCATACAAAGTTTATGCTAAGCTCTATTTCTGAAATTCGACCGAATTAAAGTTTGGATTGACTACTTCTTCTTTCCCGAAATCTGAAATCAGGGTTCCAACTAACACCCAAACGCAGAGGGATTGAGGTTCTGTATTAAGTATAAAAAGTCGATTGGCAAAGTTCTAGACCCAATTCCATTTTTGAAAAGTTAACCAGCAAAAGAATGAGCTTCTCCCCTTTCACTCCGAAAGTCTGAAAGACGAAATCATGATTCTAATCATTGCGCCTGACGAGTAGGGTTTCGTTTGCTAATTTTCGCACACGGACTTTGGCTGGCATCAAATCGCAGAGCTTGTAATGGAACTGAAAAGACTCTCACCTTTGGAATCCTAATCCTGGACAAAATCATTCAACCGTAAAAATGAGTGTGGGTCATATCCCTTGGCACTTGTTTTGGCTCCAACACGAGAACTTGCAAAATAGGTTGATAAATAATCTTCTCCAGGCTGTTATGGGGGTTTACCTATAATGAGCCAAATCAATGTTCTTGGAAAAGGTTTAGATATTGTTGTCGGAACACCTGGTCGCATTATTGATATGAGCAATCGAGGTGCACTAGTTTTGTTAGAAGTACAGTTTATTGTTTTAGATGAGGCTGACCAAATACTAAATGTGAGCTCTGATGAAGACGTTGAGGTGATTATGTAGAGATTGCCGAAAAAATGCCAGATTATGCTTTTTTTCTGCTACAATGCCTGTCTAGGTACAGAGGCTTTCGAGGAAATATTTTAATGATCCTATTGTTACTGATCTTGTTGGCGAATCATCTCAGAAGTTGGCAGAAGGAATATCACTTTAATCTATCGCCATATTCGCCTATAGGAAATGCTCCATTATCAACCCATTGATAACTAAATATGATAAAGGGGGAAAATGTATCGTTTTCACTCAAACAAAGCGAGATACAGATAGTTTGTCAGTGGCATTGGGTCGGGTCCTTTCTTGTGAACCTTTGCATGGTAATATTTGACAGCATCAATAAGAACAAGACTCTTGTCAGCTTTTGTGAGGGACATTTTAACGTGTTGATTGCTACTAATGTAGCTGCCCGTAGTCTTGATATTCCTACTGTTGATCTGTTTATTCATTATGAACTCCCAACAACTTCAGATATCTTTGCGCATGGAGGCGAATCAATTGCATACACTGTTATAGATAGTTCGCTGGAAATTAAGATTTTGTTTATGCTTTTAAAATTAGTTTGGATTACTGTTATGATTAGTTAAAGACGGTTGAAGTTAGTTCATTTTCTGTTAGGTATCCTATGACACGGTTTCAACCTCCTTGAGAGAGGGAATTTATATAAAGGTTCATCTATTGTAATAAGGGGAAGGGGGGGCAGGGAGAAACCTCTTTTGGAGAGATCTCCTTTTGAACACAGAGTTATTTTGAAAGCCCAGAATGGAGTAATACAGAAGAGACATGTTCACTTGATATTGTGAGATTCATCACGGTCAATTCTTTCAGTATGTTCTCTTTTTGTCATTGTCATATTATCTATCTGTTCCTTTATCGACCGAGTTAAAATCT
>JASDQU010503934.1:44360-55003 GCA_032191745.1 Picea mariana
AGGTTAGTGGATAGCCTAGAAGATAGGGAGTGGAAAGAACATAAGGATTGGCAAAGACCCATGGCTTGGAGTAGAGGACAATTATGCGCTTTCCATCCAATGGCACATGACATTACTTAGTTTAATGATGCCAAAACAGGGATTCCATAGCCCAGAGGAAGGGCTAGTTGGATTTCAACAGAAACCTTAAACATTTATGAAGATCTATCTAATGAATGGAATGCCTTCGTAGGGATACTGTGCGAAAACCATATCATTCTAGACGAAGAAGAGGAAGACGTAATGGTTTGGTCAAAAGACCCAAAAAATGGCCTTTCACAACAAAGTTGGGTTACAAAGCCTGGGCAAAACTTCGCTTGTCGAGAGAAAAAAACGATGGTGGGGAAAAATTTGGAAGATTCACACCCCTCCAAGGTGTAAACTTTCACTTCTGTTATCCCTAAACAAGTTGTTGACTATGGATAACATCATTAAAACAGGTTGGATCGGGCCCAACCAGTGCTCATTATGCAAAGCTAATATTGAAATTGTTTCTCACTTGTTTATTTCATGCCCGTATGCAACTCAGACCTTTTAAATCGTCTAAGGAAAAACAAAGGAAAATAAAAACCGGAACAAACTCATCCTAGAAAATTGTGTCAAAGACTGGTTAATTGACAGATCAGTAAAAATATATGCAATCCTTCTAAGCATTTTTATTAAGAACATGTGGTGGGCGTGAAATTCAAATATATTCAAGGATAAATTCGTGCCACCAGAGGTTACAACAACTATGACTATAGGCCAATCGTCGAAATTCATTTCCAAACCAAAGGTAACTGCCCCCCGCTTTCCAATGCTCCTAGAAATTAACTTTGGAATCCCGTGGGGATACTTTGACGAAGCCAGCCAAGGGCACCCGACCAAATGCAGAGTGCGGGTCATTACATTTTCATTAGATATGCTCCAGGACAAGGTTCAAATAACAAAGCAAAGTTCATAGCCTTATGGACTCTTCTAGAAACAACAAAAGAAAAAAATGTCGACAAATTGCAAGTGATGGGTGACTCCAAGCCAGTGATAGACCGGGCATCAGGCAAAATAACAATACAATATATTCAAACTCAAAATATATTGCGGGACATCAAACTGGCTTGCAGATCCTTTGAATGGCTTTCATTTGTCCATATTTTGAGGGAGTTGAATTCCAAAGCGAACGAACTGTCCAAAGAAGCATTAATCCTCCCTACAGGTGCCTTTGGATACTATGAATTCATGGACGGGGAGGAGAACGAAGCCATGGAGTTCATGTTGGAATGTAGCCCTGCAAAGCATGATCTTTGATAGAAGAGGACAGAAGGAACAAAGCACATAAATGTTTTGATTATGGAAATGTTTTGTAATGAGTTTTTTGACAATGGAATGGAATCAAAAGCCAAGTTATAAGACTGGAACATGTATTACACTTTCGTGATAATATAGAAAGTTTTTTTTCTACCGGAAAAAAATATTATTATCATATAATATTATTATTATGTATATTTATAATATATTATTCACTGCACTTCTATTATTATTATATATTAATATTACATTATTTATTATATGATATCTAGTATAATTTAGTGTATGCACAAGAAGCTAAACTTATCATTACTATCGTTAACTTTCACGATGTAATTCTAGATTAACCTAGCTTACATCATAGTGTGATGTGGCATACACAATGTATTATTTTAGAATTTCCTTAGGAGACCCATTTTTTGACCAAATTTCCCCTAATGCCTACCCTAAGTCCTAATCTAGACAAACCAATAGCGAGGAGTCATCAAAAAAATGGTTGTTGATCATTTATGAATCATCTGGGAAAGTAATATCACTAATTCTCCATTGAATCCTTATAGACTCCAAAAGATACTCTAAAGTATCAACGACGAGAACATACAATTAGGGGGAAAGTGGGCATCCATGTTCAATCAAGCAATGAAGAGGGATGTAATTTATCATAATATTGTTGATAGATACAAAGACCAAGGCATTGAAGAAGAGAGTTTGAATCATGTCAACACATTTTGAACCAAAACCAATGCACCATAGAATATTTGTGATAAAAGACCAATCAACTCGATTATTGGTTTTATCAAAATCAATCTTACGAAAAATGGACTCCTAATTAATCCCCCAATCCTAATCCATGTCCTCCCATGCTGAAATAACAATGTCAAGAATGAAGTTACCCTGCACAAAACCAATCTGCTCCTCCCAAACAATGCATGAAACAACTCCATGCATCCAAAACTGCAAGAGCCTTAGACAAGATTTTGTAAAGAGATGTCGAGGGTAATGGGCCTCCAACCGCTATTAGAGTCGCAATAGGAATTTTTGGGAATTAACTTAATAACTCCTTGATTAAGAGAGGTCGTTAATTGACCGAAAGAGAATGCCTCATTAGCCATGCAACAAGTATCATCTCCAACCGAATCCATCTCTCCAATTGAATCCCACATTTCCTTGAAGAATTCATAACGTAATCCATCAATGCCAAAAGACTTGCCATTCTTCATAGAAGATAACATTGCAAAGATCTCCTCTTTGGAGAGCAAAGAATCTAACTGATCTCAACCAACTGCATTGACCTTCATAGGGACTACTTGGTAACAAGTTTTCCTCGTTGCAACAATAGAGTCTGAAAGTTAATAGGCAGAAATTATGTGCTGAAATAGAGTGCCAAATAACTCCCTAATATTGGAGGTATCCTCCTTCAAATACCCATCCTATCAAAGGAGACACAAAATCCAAACAATAGAAACTTAATGTTTTAGAAAATCAAAGTAATTTTTGGAACCAACTTCACCTTCATCAATCCAATGTAACTTGGCTCAGACTCTATCTTCACATAGGACCATGCTCTCCCATTTTGTTGCATCTGCATAGAGCATAGTGTTATACAAATCCTCCTCCAAACAAAATGAAAACCTCCTCTAGTTGCCTACAAGCATTCTTCAACTCTCTCCTCTACTTGTGAGCAATCAAACAACCTCATCCCCACATGAATTTACTCATCCTACAAAGGGCCACATCCCACCAAATCATCCACCCTACATCAGCTTGAGGTCAAGGGGAGAGGTTCCAAATTTGATGAACTAATGCTTTGAAATCCAAAGACTCTAAATGGAAGACATTCAGCTTCATGAGGAACAAAGGAGTTGAATCATCTTGGTGCTCAAAAGAAATGGTCATCTGAAAGGGTAGGGAATCAAAACCAATGGTTTCCATCAATACTTCAATAGGGTGAAGCTCACCCAAGAAAACCATGCCATCCAAGGGTCCATAGAATGAATCTAATGATGCCTACACCCTGTCCCTCCCCTATCGGAAATTACACCACGTGAACTATCCTCCATAATCTGAATCCTTCTAATGCCAATTAGGATCAAACCACTGAAAAATATCATTGCACCGAGACCAAGCCTATTTCAACATACCAAAAATAATACTCTCAGAACCTTCATCCCCATCACCAAACCATTTGGTCATATTAAAACCCCCTCCTATACCCATTTTGTAGCAGGCAAGGAAGACACCATCCAACCCCAAAGAGAACACTTGCCCAAACTAGCATTGTAAGCGTAAACAAATCAAAATCCAACAAACCTTCCAAAATCAAGATAGTGACTCACACACGTGTGATAGGTCAACATCTTGTGCAAACACGTAACTCTACATGAATTAGGAGAGAGCTAAAACACGCCGCCCCCCCCCCCCCCCCCCCCCCCNCGCTTGTGAATCATTTGAAACCTAATAAGGGCCTCTCAATAGTAACTCATTCGACACCACAACTCAAAACTAGTAGACTTCACTACTTGAAGGAAAACAACATTAGGTTTGGCTTTCCATGACATATCTCAAACAAACATCTTCCTACTAGGGATAGTCATCCCTCTCACATTCCAAGAAACAATAGACAACTTCATTCAGTGATCAATCCCATACTCAGTGTACTGAAACTATTGCCAGACATAAAATCACCCAACTACATTGGTCGTCTTTCAGGTGTGGTCTTAGCTACGACTTTGGCCCAGAATCTGAGCAATTGCTTTGCCCAAAAAGGGGATCTAAGCACTTTTCCCTTACTCTTTTGCATAGTCCATCCTCCAATCTCCATATGTTCAAGCATGGAGGGTTAAGATTGGGCTACAACAAAGGAATGGGACAAGGGTCTAGATTGGCTTGTGGTCACAACCACTAAAAGCTTAGAGGAGCTTTTTAGTAGTGGTTGCCTCTTGTCAAGAACCTGGATCAAGAGTGGACAAAGGAACAGGAATAGAGGGGGGAATAAGAATGGGTTTCTTGAGCCTAGGTTTACAGTGAGGGAAAACACAAATCTAATGGTCTTGGGCTTGACAAGCAAAGCAAGTGTTGGGGTGATTTGGATAATAAACCTTTTTCTAGTGAATTCCATTGGTAGTAAAAATTGAGATAATAAATGGTGGTAATGTGTGCTTCAGGTCTACTTTGATACAAGCCCTAGGGTTAGGCCTGAAGGAATTAGGACGACTATTAGGGATCCAAACTTTACCAAATCGTTGAGGAAACAAGTCCACAAAAGGCCAAAGATCAATGTATAGTCTAGGAAATTCAAGCCACAAAGGGTAGTGGACCAAAGAAATATCAACAAGGTTAAAATCAAACCTCCAAGATTGCACATAGGCCAACGAGCCAACAACATTATGTGTGCCATACTTAAGGACATTATAAGTGACAACATTTGAACTAAATGGCAAACAAAGATACTTAGAAAAAATCCAAGTGAGTGAAGAGAGATCCATATGGTTTCCAAGTTCAAAATGGCCCATTGGTTGAATGCAGCTTCATCTAGCATGTGCCTCAAAAAATACAAGATAACTCCCCTATGTTCCAAAAAATTTCAACCTTGTTCATACTCCTCGTGGTTCATGTAGAAGTTAAAATCCTCCTCTAGCTTTGGTTGATATGGTTGCATTAGACTAGGGTTGGATCCAATTGCTTCTCGACACTTCTATCAGAAGGAGGAATTTCCACTCTCGAGTTTCAAGCACTTATACAATCTTAGATGAGGCCAAAGGTGTTTGAACACTGGCAGGGACATCAACATCTTTGCTACAAAAAGTTCTTTAAAATGAGAAGATGGTCTAGAGAATCTATGGGGTTCCTTCCCCAAAGATTTGGAAGGGCCTCGATCAATAAAATAGTCCACCTTCTTGGGCTTTTGCAAGGTTCTCCAACTACCATCTAGGTAACTTCCTCCACATCAACATCGGAGCCAAAACACATAACCTAATCATACAGGGAAGCAGTCTCCATGGGTTCTTCATTCTACACAACCCTACCTGCCAAGAAGGGACGAGTCCAAAGAGCCAGGTTTCCATTAAGGGATTGAACCACGAACCTCCTTGGTTCTGAATCAATTAATGGGATAAATCTTTGAATAGGGCTACGATCATGAGATTTGCTGCACCAAGAATAAACTTTCTGCTCATATAGAAGATTATCAACAAATCAACCTCTTTCAAATTTGATTCCTTCAGACCAACGTGATCTAGGATAAGGATCTCTCAAATTACACCTAAGCATGTACCCTGAATTATCTCCTGCACCGGCATTGGCATCAAACTAAATCATACATCTACCATCCATACAACTATCAAGCATACAATTGTTGTATGACGCAGGCTTGTCATGGCTATGATGGGTATCGATCTAGTCACAGAGGGTTTCCAATGCCTCTTCCAACAAAGATAAACTTTTACCCGTCACTCATTTTCCTTCATCACACAGTGTAACCCCTCCTCTCAAAAGCAGCTCTCCTCTACAATCTTCATCGTGAGCCCTCTTTATCTCCATCCACAACTCTCTCTCCCACAGTGGCAGACCCTCTCTCTCTCAACCAACGTCTCTTTTCCACACTCGCGGGCCCTCACTTTCTCTCCCAGCAGCTCTTTTCCAGTCATGGGCCTCCATCCTGAAATATACATTTACAACTAAAACTTCTTCCTTTCTCACACCCTCTAACACCCTCAATGAAACTTTATCAGGTGTATACTTCAGGTACACAGAATTCAAGGGTTCGGTATGCAATGGAATGCATTGCTATTGTTGGTGTAGTCGGTTTTCACGTTAGTCTAAGACACAAAAGTTCTCCAAGTTTCTAATTTGGGGTCCACTGGGATGTGTGGTCTAGTCACAAGTCAAAGTGCTTGTCGTAAAGATTATCCAAGTTCAAATAGTAGCAAACAAGGTCTAGAAATCAATAAAAGTGGTGTGAGAACTGATGAATTGTAAAGCAGCTATGTTGGAGGGTGCTAAGCCCAAATATTTCTGACAAAAAAGAAAAAAATTGAAAAAATAACTGAAACTCACTGTTAAATACAGATTTCATTGTTTTAGGCATTTCCATACTTCCCTACTGGACTCTGAAAAAATCATTTTAACAATTTTTGGCCATCCCTGTCCCCTAGAAATTGGGTGTACCTTCTAACCATCGCCAAATCTTGTCCCCCTCATCCCCATGTGACTGAAACTTAGTGCAACAAAGAATAATGTCAAAGACAAGCTGAACGAAAATAGAGCCAACCAAACTTCTCACAGTAAATATGATTACCAATAGCCCCAGCAGGATCTGGTTCTGTTGAGCTCCAATTGAAGCATTACATTTTTCTTAGTCGACATTACTAAAAAAATCAGAAATTAATAGCCCGAGAAAATAGATACTTATCCTAATATATACTGTAATATCAGATACAATGGACGGATATTATATCCATGTCAGCCCTGCTTACAAACTCCCACCATAATTTTCTTTAAAGCTTTTGAAGCCGTACCAATCAAAATGAGGAGCAATTGGCAAAATCAAAATAATATTTTACAAAGATTGGCCACTAACTTCTCCTCAACAAAAAAGGTGTCTCCAATTCAATAATAACTCCTGGAACTATAAATCATGATTATACTTCAAGGGGCATTGCTGAACAGGGATTTTCAAACAAATCATTGGATCCATAGCCTGAACAGAAAAATGCATTCATCACTTTTCACTTCTACTAGTGTAATACGATTCTATGATTCTTGATCTGCAGATAAAATGCCTCAGGATTCAAAATGGGTGGCTCTCATTTGCTTCATCAGGAAACATTTATCTTATTCGACAGCAGCTGGAAGTCCCTTGCATGCTTTCAATGCCCCAATTCCTAGCCTCTTAAGGCATCATAATATATGAATTTCTTTGACAAGTCAGAAACATTCAAATTTCAATCATTTTTACAGGGCACAAAACTTTCAACATTACAAGATGCAGTTATTAAGGCCTGTGATGTTTGGTTATCATTGACTTCAAATCTTTTCTCTGAAGACCAAACTCCTCCCTTTTCCCCCACAGCTACAAATTCGAGAGAAGCTCGATTATGGTCAGTTTCTGGCTGGTGTCCCTTCAGAACCAAGGTGTCATCTTCTTGGGATGCAGTTATCAATGCCTTAGATGCTTGCCTCTGTTGTGTGTCCATCTCAATTCTCATAGCAGCAAAATCTTCCTCTTCTGAGAAGGCCAATGAACCCTCAGTTGCCTGGGTGTGCTGTTCCTCAGATCCCTGTTCTGTAGTTTCTCTCTGTAAAAGACATCAACATTATTCCAGCCAGTTAGATGATGAAGAAAAGTCCAACTTTAATGTAATATATAAAAGAATTGAAAGATGTGGAAAAATAAGGYGTAATCAAATTAACACAAACATGTTTAAGACAGTACACAAAAATCTCAATACTGAATCAGAAATTGAAGCATCTTTACATAATTCATGTGTTCAATCTTCCACTTATTCATTATTTGCTACTGTTTACATTGTACTAAATTAGCTTATTTTTGTAYGAGTTATATTGCTATAATGGTCATGTACTTCAGTATTAGGAGTTACRTTGTAATGTTATATTGAAATAAAGTGACTTAAGGTAATTAAAACTTAATATAATGACGTGGTTGAACAGGATTTGGTGTGGGAAATCCACCAAATTGAATAATGAATCATGTTTATGTTTCTCTTACCACATTCCACCCACCATAGCTAACTTGTCTGCTCCCATGCTTTCTTCCCTATGTACTATTGGTTTGATGATGAATGTAAGTCTATACATAATCATCTCCATTTTGCCCTTTCTCATGACCCATCCCGCCCTCCATCCCATCTGCCCAACAGGAATATCATCATCTCCTCCAACTTAAGAAGTGTAGCTTCCTTGCATCTAGGAGACGTAAACTTCTCTTTTCCCTACACACTTCTGCCAAAGCGTTTTGGCACAACCTCCTCTCCATAAAGAGCCCCACCCCATCTAACATTGATTACCACTGTTGGATTTTAAATGTTACATCCCTCTACCACTTGCGAGCTCAGCTGCATCTTCTTGTTCCCTCCACCCCCCTCTTGCTATCATTTTCCTAGGAGACATTGGCAACCCCATCTTCTTGGTGCCTCCACCCCCCATTTTGCTATCATTTTCTCAAGAGGCATTAGGAGAGCTATCTAGGACATGAGTTCAATCAAAGCAATTGATGGGGAAGGCCTCCACACCAAATTTCTCAAGCATAGTATGGTCTCTTTGGCCTACCACATCGCCGACCTCTTGAATGAGTTAGCTCGCAAGGGATTCCCCCCTCATGGGTGCATCACATCATCCACCTAATCTTCAAATAGGGGATTAGCTCCAATCCAAACAATTACAGAAACATCATGATTAGTCACACCTTTGCCAAGCTTTATTCCATGGTTTTGAATTTGTGGTTTTCAAAGGATTTTGAGAGGCATAAACTATGTTTTGTTAAGAAAGCAGGTTTTAGAAATGGATACCAAACTATGAGCCACATTTTTACCCTCCTGGCTATTACCAAATAAGCTAGGCAACAATCTTCAAAAGTCTTATGCTGTCTTTTCAACTTTCGAAAGGCCTTTGACTCGAGTCCAAAGGCTCTCCTTTTNTTGCCAAGCTTTATTCCATGGTTTTGAATTTGTGGTTTTCAAAGGATTTTGAGAGGCATAAACTATGTTTTGTTAAGCAAGCAGGTTTTAGAAATGGATACCAAACTATGAGCCACATTTTTACCCTCCTGGCTATTACCAAATAAGCTAGGCAACAATCTTCAAAAGTCTTATGCTGTCTTTTCAACTTTCGAAAGGCCTTTGACTCGAGTCCAAAGGCTCTCCTTTTCTAGAGACTACATGACATTGTTGTTTCCAAGTTCTTGATCGTTGTTTCCGTGAGGTTCTATGAGACAATTGTTGGACGACTTCTTGGACAACAGGGCCTTTCTGATTTTATCAAGAACACCATTGGGGTCAAACAAGGTTGCCACATTTTACCTACATTATTTAGGATCTACATCGATGAGTAGGAAAGGTACCTAGGAGAGAATATTCATGTAGATGATGGATGCATTTTACACCACCTGTTGATTGCAATGCTCCTAGCCTCCTCATCCAAGGGCCTCCAAAAGCGATTGGCCATCCTCGCTAGCTTTTGTGATCTTAAGCAGATAGTGGTAACTTAGCAAGGCTAAGGTTATGATCTTTAAGGTTGATGATTGATCTATCAACTATGCCATCTCCAGGAGATTGTGTCTGAGGAATCCTTCATCTTCATGTGTCCCATATATTATGAGATCTAGGGGAGGTTCTACACCTATTCTAAGATAGAGGAGGTTCCTTTCCACTATATTCAAATATGCCTAGCTATATATGTCTATGACGTAGTTATCCACAAATGAGAGACTTTGCATGGCCTCTCCAAGCTAGAACTATTAGGCTCATTACTTATTTATTCCAACCTATGTCAATGTTAGGGACCTAACCTCCCTAACCCCTCATGTAGATAGAACAATATATTTCCATGTAATAAAGGCTGACATTAGTTAAGAAGGCCTATTTAATAAATTGGAATAAGTCAATGTAAGAAGACCTAATAGAAGCTTCCGCTTCTAGAAGGATGTTCCTCTAGAATGATCTTTAAAAGATAGAATTAGTATAAATAAGAGTAGGAGACATGAGAAGTTTTGTCTTGAGAATTATTGTAATAGAGCGTTGCTCTACTAGAGGTTGCCCCCTCGAAGAGGCAAGTGAACATTGTTTCCTATCAATAAAGGTATTATTTTGGTGCTATGGTTTCATATATTGTGTTGTTTCGTTGTTATTCTCTACAGTATTTCTATTTTCTGCTATTATAATAGATCTGGTACCTTACAAGTGGTATCAGAGCACTTTCCTTGGCAGGAATTGTGGGTTATTTTGCAGGGTAGAGACGTGTTCCGATGTCTTAAAACTACAGAGATATGTCGTTCAACACAAAAATCCGCAGTCGGGGAAGCATACACGCAGGAACTACAAGTGGTACTTAAGCGCAAATTGTTGGCCACCCTTGTAACTCCTGTTGGTACCCCTTCGAGTGGTAGCGCATCAGACAACACCTGTATACAAACTGGCCTAGATATCCTGAAGCCCTCTATAGATAAACCGATCGACCACCTGACTGCTATAATGCCACTGAGAACAACACTCAGGAAGATACTCTCTAGTTACTAGTACCTGGGTAATTGGGTAGTACGACTAAGGGTACAATCTAGCCTCCTTAGTTGGTGCCCTGAGATAATG
>JASDQU010503934.1:55023-80807 GCA_032191745.1 Picea mariana
AACTGGCCTAGATATCCTGAAGCCCTCTATAGATAAACCGATCGACCACCTGACTGCTATAATGCCACTGAGAACAACACTCAGGAAGATACTCTCTAGTTACTAGTACCTGGGTAATTGGGTAGTACGACTAAGGGTACAATCTAGCCTCCTTAGTTGGTGCCCTGAGATAATGGGCCGAGTACTACTATTCGACCCCACACGTATATTAGAGAGCTATAGCACAAGGCAAATCCTTGTCTGTAGGAACCCTGACAAAACCCTAAACCTTGGGACGAAAACAGACGAAACAAGGCACAGAAAATCTTTTTTGTCGCGCAACCTTGCCTCCTGCATTCTGGTTCTGAAATTACTACATATGTTTTCCTGTTAAGAATTTGAATTTTGACACTGCAATATTATTGTATTATTCAGCTTGGAGTGTAACTCCGCAGGAGAAAAAAAAAAGTTTGGGGCCTACCCACACCCTTATTTGAGACCTATCCCATTGGACTCCTCTTTTAATCCTGACTGCAGTGATACCTATCATTTTTCAGCCTTTTTTTCCTGTGGTCCTGACCCCCTTCTCGGCACTGCTACTTGAGACCTATTCCATTGGATTCCTCTTTTCGTCCTGATCACACTGATACCTCTAATTTTTCAGCCTTGTTTTTCCGTGGACCCACCCACCCTTTTCAAACACCTTTCTTTCCCACCTCTTCCTGTGTTTTCCTCTTACCATGGCCAACACTCAACCAAGACCTTGAAAACCACATCACTACCCACATAGAGTCCAAAATGGACTAAATGAAAGAGGAATTGAAGAAGGACATCAATTCCCACCTTGCCAACCARCTTGCATCCCACCTTGATTCTCATCTTGACTCATTTGCTGCTAAGGTCTTGGAAAAAATGCTAATTCATGGAATCCATTCCTCATCAGACCAACCTTCTAAACTTGAAGGTACAGCTTCCTCAGGTACAGCTTCCTCCAACACTTTTCATCATGATCTGCATCTTCCACWAGTGGAGGTGAACAAATTTGACGGCTTGGATCCCACTGGTTGGGTCACTCAAATGGAACATTACTTCTCCTTGCATGGCATCACTGATGACTTGGCCAAACTTCGTTGCAGTGTCCTATATTTGGATCTTGAACGTTGGCAATGGTGGCAATGGCGCCGAAAATCACGCCAAGGATATGTGGCTTGGACACAGTTTGTGGCTGAACTTTATGACCGCTTTGACACTGATACACACTCCCTGGGTCGTTTGATCAAATTGAAACAGTCATGTACCGTGGAAGAGTTTATTGTTGCATTTGAGCAATTAGCTTTCAGAATAGAGGGCATGTCTGGTACGTTTTTTCGAGACTGCTTTATCAGTGGCCTCAAGGATGAAATCCTAGCCCAAGTCCTCATGACTCGCCCCCAGACTTGGTTGGAAGCTACTCAACGTGCCAAGGAAGCACAACACATTGTTTTTTCCCAACACTACAAACCTTCTTTCCCTCTGCACCCTCACCCTCGCCCTCCCACTCCTGCCCCTCATCCCACCCCTCTCAAGATCCAAAAATTAACTAGGGTGGAAATGGTTGAAGGCCAACTCAAGGGTCTTTGCTATAATTGTGATGAAAATATTTTCCGAGGCACAAGTGTAAGGAACAAAAGTTGTTTATGGCCATCTCTGAGGATGTTGCTGACGAAGAGGTTGAGGCTTCTCCTGTGGTAGAGCTACCTGAGCCAACTCCTCTCACTCCACCATTTGATCCACTAGAAGTTGAACTGGTCATTTCATTGAATGCACTCACTGGCTTCTCTACTCCCCAAACCCTCAAGCTAATTGGCTACATTAAAAATCGAAAGGTCATCATCCTAATTGACAGTGGTAGCACTCATAATTTCATTCATCATCGCATTGCTCAAGAAACCCATTGCTATATCCATGCAGTCAACAATTTTCAAATCATGATTTCTAATGGAGGTTCCATGAAATGTGGGGGGCGTTGTGAAAATGTGTGTCTCCAAATTGGCCAGTACACCCTGAAATCCCATATGTTCACTATCGACATGGATGGTTGTGACATTGTGTTAGGTGTGGAATGGTTACGCACTCTCGGTCCCATCCTCATGGATTTTAAGGAATTAACCATGCAATTTCAATATGACGACCAGCAATATAAGTTCCAAGGCATCACAGTAGGCTCCCTTGAGATCATCAGTTTCCATCGAATGGAAAAGCTCCTCAAAAAGGGTCATTCAGGCATTATTTCCCAACTCCATGCCATTCAAGCAGTTGAGACACCATCTGTGCATCCTGACCTCCAATCTATACTCTCCAAACACCAAATTGTTTTTTCCACTCCCCATGGCCTTCCCCCTTCCCGCGGTGTTCATGATCATTCCATTCCTCTAGTTCTGAGCAGTCTTCCTCCCCATGTTCGCCCATATCGTCATCCCTTTGCCCAAAAGAATGAAATTGAGAAAATTGTTCAAGAATTGCTCGACGCAAGTGTCATCTGCCATAGTACTAGCCCCTATTTTTCTCCTGTGGTCATGGTCCTCAAGAAAGAAGGCATGTGGCGCATGTGTCTCGACTTTCGAGCTCTCAACAAACTCACCATCAAAGACAAGTTTCCCATTCCAGTCATTGATGATCTATTGGATGAATTGAGTGGTGCTCAATACTTTACTAAACTTGATCTTCGTTCTGGCTACCACCAGATAAGCATGAAAGAGGTTGACATTCCCAAGACAACATTTCGAACTCATGAGGACCACTATGAGTTCTTGGTCATGCCCTTTGGCCTGTGTAATGCACCCTCCACTTTCAGTCTCATGAATCATATATTTTGTCCTTTTCTCTATCATTTTGTCTTAGTTTTCTTTGATGATATTCTCATATATAGTAAAATATGGACAACACATCTTTCTCATGTGGATCAAGTTCTCCATCTCCTTTCTCAGCACCAACTTTTCCTCAAACAATCTAACTGTTCTTTTGGCGCCTCCGAAGTGGAGTATTTGGATCATATTGTCGGCCAAGATGGTATAAGGGTGGATACTAAGAAAATTGAAGCTATACAGGATTGGCCTCACCCCAAAACTCTCAAGAGCTTGCATGGTTTTCTGGGTTTAACGGGCTATTATCGCAAATTTATTAAGAATTATGACAAAATTGCAACACCTCTCACTGCTCTCCTGAAAAAGAATGCTTTCAATTGGACTCCAGCAGCTGACAATCCTTCCATGCTTTGAAAAAGGCTATGTGCACAACTCCTGCCCTGGCCCTTCCCGACTTCAAGAAGACTTTTGTCTTGGAATGTGAAGCTTCTGAGAAAGGAATTGGAGCAATTCTCATGCAAGAAGGATGGTCAGTGGCCTTCACTAGCCAACAACTTTCGGAGCGCCATTTGGGCCAATCAATCTATGAAAAGGAAATGTTGGCTATTCTGCATGTTGTGGATATCTAGCGTCCTTATCTATTGGGCTAGCGTCCTTATCTATTGGGCCAACGCTTCAAAATAAAACAGATCATCAGAGCCTCAAGCATTTTTTGTAATAGCGAATTTCCTCCCCAGAGCAACAAAAATGGGTGACCAAGCTATTTGGATGTGATTATGAGATCATTTACAGGAAGGGCAAAGAAAATGTGGTTGTTGACGCTCTTCCTAGGAAGCATGAAGACGAAGGATCCCTTTTTTCTCTCTCCTTCCTTGTCCCAGATTGGCTCCAAGTTGTTCACCAGGAATAGCTCCATGACCCCAAACTTTCTGGCCTTATCCAACAGTTGCAAGACCATTCTCAAGTTTCTCCAGGGTACTCTTGGCACAATAACAAGCTTCGCTACAAAGGTCGTCTATATCTAAGCAAAAAGTCGCAACTTAAATCTACGATGCTTTCGAAGCTTCATGCTTCCCCCACAACTGGGCATTCAGGCTTCACCAAAACCTATGAAAGGGTCAAATGTTCTTTTTTCTGGGATGTTATAAAACAGGACATCTGCACCTTTGTGGTTGAATGTGAGGTCTGTCAACGGAACAAGGGAGAAACAGTCAAGACCCCGGGCACACTACAACCGCTCCCGATTCTGTCGGCTATTTGGCAGGATATTTATATGGACTTCATTGTTGGCTTACCTAAATTGAGTAATAAATCAGTCATCATGGTGGTAGTTGATCTTCTTTCCAAATATGCTCTTTTTTGTGCTCTCCAACACCCATTCACAACATCCACAGTGGCTCAAATTTTCATGTATAATATCTTCAAGCTTCATGGAATGCCTCATTCTATTGTCTCTGACAAAGATCCCACTTTTACAAGCAATTTTTGGAAAGAATTGTTCCATCTCTAGGGCACCCAATTGCATCTCAACACCGCCTACCATCCCCAGACTGATGGCCAAACTGAAATTGTCAACAAGTGTTTGGAAACCTATTTGAGGTGTTTTACATCTCAACGACAAAATCAGTGGGCTCAGAGGTTACCCTTCATTGAATGGTGATACAACACATCTTACCATACAGCTACTCACATGACTCCTTTTGAAGCAGTATATGAATAAAAGCCACCAATAGGTTCTCTCCTACATGCCAGGTGTATTTAAGGGTCAGGAGGTTGACAACAATCTTACAGTTCGTCGGGCCATTCTCTACACCCTCAAAACAAATATGGCCATGGCTTAGAATCGCATGAAGCAACAAGAAGATCAAGGTCATTCTGAACGACAATTTGTTGAAGGGGACTAGGTGTTTCTTCCACTGCAACCATATAAGCAGACTTCACTCAAAGCAGACCACTGTCAAAAACTTGCTCCAAAATTTTATGGTCCTTATACAATTCTCAAGCGAGTGGGGTAGGTGGCTTACCAAATAGCTTTGCCCAGTCATTATAAGCTCCATCTTGTTTTTCATGTCTCATGCTTAAAGAAGGTGATTGGTAGTAAGTGACAAACTCAAATCAGTCTCCCTAAGTTGGATGAAGAAGGCTCAATTTGGTTGCAGCCACAAGCAGTCTTAGACAAGCGAGAGCATCGTCTCCGTCAGCGCACCAAGGAAGTGTTAGTGCAGTGGAAAGATACAACTCCAGAAGATGCCACTTGGTAGCCGACCACCATTCTGCAATAGTTTCTTCATCTCAAGCCTTGAGGACAAGGCTCTTTTTCAAGGGGGAGAGCATGCCAGGGACCTAACCTCCCTAACCCCTCATGTAGATAGAATAATATATTTCCATGTAATAAAGGTTGACATTAGTTAATAAGGCCTATTTAATAAACCAGAATAAGTCAATGTAAGAAGACCTAATAGAAGCTTCCTCTTCTAGAAGGATCTTCCTCTAGAAGGATCTTCCTCTAGAATGATCTTTAGAAGACAGAATTAGTATTAATAAGAGTAGGAGACATGAGAAGTTTTGTCTTGAGAATTATTGTAATAGACTGCTGCTCTACTGGAGGTTGCCCCCTTGAAGAGGCAAGTGGACATTGTTTCCTATCAATAAAGGTATTATTTTGGTGCTATGGTTTCATATATTGTGTTGTTCCACTGTTATTCTCTACAATATTTCTATTTTCTGCTATTATAATAGATCTGGTACCTTACAGCCAACATGTGGGAAGAAGTTTGTTGTATCACAAATATGCCACCCCTTGACTATGTTCAAAGATGCCTAGCTGTATATGTCTATGACGTAGTTATCCACAAATGAGAGACTTTGCATGGCCTCTCCAAGCTAGAACTGTTGGGCTTGTTACTTCTTTCTTCCAACCTGTGTCAACTATTGGAGGCGCTAAGCCCAAGGCAAAGTCCCCTTCCTTGGAGTCAAGGGGTGGCATATTTGTGATATAACGAACTTCTTCCCACATGTTGGCAGGCACATCAAGTCTACATGACCTCAAAGTTAGACCCACCCACTATGAAGTATGACCCCCCACTTTCCTCTCATCAAATCGACAAGCCAAACCTCCATCATGAGACTCCTCCCCTCGGCCTCATATGTTAGGAGAGACAAGTCATCTCACTCCATTACTCCTCCTTGGATTGTATAGCCAAGCCCAATCAACCATAGGCACTCTCTGAAGGACATTATCAAGCTTTGCATTAGTTCCTTCATAGTGATAAGATGGAAACAAGGATGCCTCCTCTCCCTCCTTCACCTCTACTTTTATTTCCATTTTTTATGTTTATGTTTGAGCATGGCCTCAAGCCTCTTAGGGTTTTTTTTTCTCTTTTCCTTCTTTGGTGTCTTGTGTGCCTTGCTTGTTTAACATTTTAGTATCTAGCATTGTTCTAGACACTCCCATAGTTTTGTAGCCATTAATTGTACTCTCTAATCTCATTAACCTATTCTTTGGTCATTTGTGGACATCAAAAAGATTATCCTATCTTATCTCTCTTATATCGTGATTTGTATGTATTGTCTATGTACTTGTGTGGTTTTCCTAATATGGCATCAGAGCCATGGTGAAGAAAAGCATAGGAGAGAGTGGGTGAAGGGGTTATGGATAGCATCAATCAAAGACAAAACAAGGCACTGCTCACACACCAATTGGAGAAGAGAGGGAAAACTGGCCCAAATCACAGACACAAATTGTTTTAACTTTTAGGTAGATGCAAATAGAATTTTAACTATTTGAAAGAGCAATCAACATTTATATAAAGTCCAAACTTAGGAATATATTAAAATTTCTACCCAAGAAAACGTAAAAGAGAGAAATTGTTCACGCAAAGGTACTCATGCAGTTGCATGTACACAGGTAGAAACACATTGCAAGCATCAAGGATTGTGGCGCACAATAAGGTTCACAAGTTGCACAAGGGGCACGTTGTCAAAGCAAGCCACAAGGTAACAAAAGTCATGATAAGTTGTCTGCAAAGGCAGACTGGGCACACTAGAGGCCACAACTATCATAGTTATTGGAGGCTACAACCGATTTCAAACTAGGCATATTGGAGGCAACCACTGTTGGAACAAGGGTTCCAGTGTATGCACAATAAATTGAGAAAACAGTGTACCCCACATGATAGACATGTAAGCATGCAACAAACAGATTTAATCCTTGTGAAAGGAAAACATAAGGCACAAGAACTGTGGTAGTTGCATCGTAGCACATAGATGTCTACCTTTTTAAATTTTGAAAAKACCAAAACAATGTTTGTTATCACTGTGAAAAATTATCAAAATAGAATTGGTTTTGTGAATTATTATTTTMCCTTTTGTAGTAATTATTTTTCAAAACTAGAAATAAAACCAAAGTATAGTAATTGTAGAAGTATAGTGCCAAAGTGAAATYTTGGTGTAATCATAAGGGAAAAACTATAATTTACAAATTAATATTGTTGATGGTGAAGACTCCAATGCCAACATACTTCCATATCAAAAATATGGGCRTTTGTGTTTCCTCCATCTTTATCTTCTTAGTAGGTTTGAAGGGCCTACCTGCATCTTTATTTATTAGTAGGTTTGAAGGGYTTGTTACCTCTCGAACCTGCATTCAATGTGTACAAAGTTCCAACCACAAAAAGGAAGGACCACCAAGAGGGAGGGGTCTCGAATAACTACTATGAGGTCCCAGATAACTGCCCACTTCCTATCCTTCATGGTTGTCGTACCTTGTTCCCTAGAGTGCTTGAGCTCTGCCAATTGAGATCTAGTGAAGTCAATATCAAGAAAAATCATGTGTTGGACGGAGGAGACCGATCCCCCTAAGTCCAAAAGAGGAGAAAAATCGTCGAGTTGGTGCCTACCAAAGCATGCTCAAGACTAATATCCTTCAATTCAAGGCTGTTGTGAAGGAAAAAGGTTCTGACGAGGCTAATGGGGCATAGAGCCCACACATCCTAAGGTGTTCCTCTACAATTTTGGCTTGTACCACCTCATCCACTTTGATGAGGGGCAGGATTTCTCCTTCCAAACCACCTGTACCCAAGAATATAGAGTTTATTGTTGTGTTTTCATCTCTTATTTAAATAGTGCATGTTGCAATCACATCTCGTCTTTCATATTTTTAATGTCTATGATTTCAAGTTGCAATGTGGGGGAGTCAATTGGTTTTGTAGATGTGATTTTTCTTAGTGTTCCATTTCAGAAGCCCACTTTTGAGATTAAGATTTATGGATTCCACTTCGATGACCTTGTTTATGAGATCCTAAACCTTTGAATGTAACCTGTTCTTTTCAAATTCAAGGCATTCCATTCTTGCTAGCAGATTTTTTATATGTATGTTGAGTATAAGAAATCTATTGGATATGACAAGGCATTGTCTGCAAATGGGTGACTTTGGGGCTATAGTTTTCCTTTTGCTTGTTGTTACCCATTGGCATGCCCACCCTGAAAACAATGTTGGTGAGAATAAGGGGTCGTCCTACCCTCCATTACAGAGGAGGAATTGTCATGTTAGCGTCACGATGAGGCAATAGCAGTCAGGATGCATGAAGAGGGAGGGGAAGGAGACTCTAGGAAAGTTCAAGGGAAAGGAGGATAAGGTTTAGGAGGTCAGGGAGGACAAGGTTTGGGAGGTCAAGGAGGACAAGCTTGTTGAGGATGAGAGCGACGATAATAGGGAGAATGTGAAGGGCAAGGATATTGGGATCAAAGAGGGGAGGGTCATCAAGGAGGAGGACGGAGTGGTTAAGTGTGACAAGGAGAGGCTTATCGAGGAGGAAAGGATCAACAAGGAAGCAATCAAGGGAGAAAGGGGGCACACAAAGGACAAGGAGGAAGTCAAGGAGGATGGGGCTGACGAAAGGGTCACGTTGGCGGACAGGGAGAGAAAGGAAGAAGCCCGGGAGGTCAAGGAGGTTAGAGAAGAGAAATGGCCCAGCAAAGAGATCACCATGATCTGAGAGAACCATAACTAGACAAAGCAGTAGATACAATGCCACCATGGGTGCTAGGTGTTCAAGGGAGCTCCTGTGAAGGAAAAGATCATATAGCATTGTATGGGTCACAATAAGGGCCTAGAGCATAGTATATAAAAAGTTAAAATGAATAAGTATTTGGAGGTATTATAAATAGTTTTCAAATTCTAATCTTTAAGTGAAGTATGATGACAAGGATTGGATTAATATTATTGTGTTTTATGTTGATGACTTAGTGATTACAAGCAATTATAAGTTTCTTATGTTAATAATTTAGTGATTACAAGCATTTGATATGAAAGATCTTGCAAAAACTTCACTATTGTTTTGACAAAGAAATTTTGAGGAAAATGGAAAAAACTTTGATTTCACAAAGCATATTAAATACTAAAAACGTTTAAAATGTTAGATTGCAAACCTGTTTCAACTTCTCTCAATGCAAGCTTGATTTTAACAACAAATGATTAATCTAAAGAAGTAAATGATATATTATACATATTACTAACAACTTGTTCATAATCTTAATTAAATAACTACTACTAAACATGATCTTTCATATGTTGTTGGAGTGGTTAGTCAGTGAAAGCCTTGGATCAAACATATCTCTTCACCATAGCAGTCCAGGTTGTGGGTGGGCACTCTCTACATGCATAATTAGGCATACGTGAGCAGGAGCAAAGGCATTGGCGCGACAGCTCAACCATATAATGTTCCAGGTCCATATCCATAATATCCAAAACCATAAGTAGTAGCGTGCATGCATGAATCTTTAAATCAATGAAACTGCATATCCAATATCTGGCCTGGTTTAAGTTAGAATCATTTTCTCTTGAGAGAGAATCAACTATAGTAGTTCCCTTATTGAGAATTAGCTAACAAAAAAATCCCTCTCTCTCCCCTATAACATTTGCCAGTTCCTCCATAGGGAAGTTGGGTGTCATAGCATCCCAACTTCATTCATCATGGTCCGCATTATGTATCCCTCCCTAGCACACTAATTTATCCCCTCATCTCCTTCTATGGCATGTCCTAAAGAGACACATTGGAAAGTTGTTAAAAGAATCGCAAGATGTATAAAAGGCACTTTACAATGTGGAATTGGATATGGTAAATGTGTTGACTTGAAGCCTATGTTGCAAGAAACGCCCTCCAACTCACATACCAGTACCCAAAACGACCGAAAACGCCAAACCGAGTACAAAATGGCCTAGGAACGTCGCTGACCATACCCTGCAGTATTTCCTGATTTGGAAACGACGTATGGTATAGTCGACAATGTTTCTTGGTTGTTTCAATGCAAAACTAAGGCATTTTGATGTCTTTTTTCATTGTGTGGGCCTGTCCAAGAAACCAAGGGCATGGAACCCTTAGGTGGAAAAAAATCACTTAGTTAACCACTAATAAACATATCTAATCAGTGCACATACTCAATTAACTGATTTTTACATTTATTTGAGAAAAAGTTTAGAATTCTTTAGACACCCCAACAGCCTTTTCTTTTCTATAAGAAAGGACTTCATTCACTCATTCCTCACACTTTCTTCAGCAAGAAGAGCTTTCTACAACTGCAACAAACATTTTACTTGTGTTTTGGAGCATTGGGAGCAAGCTTTGATGCATTTCCAACAAGAGGACGATGATGGGCGGCAAGAAGAAGGGTGTGGACAACAGATTTAATTGGGGAGTAGTTTTATTTACTATTTTTGTAGCATTCATGGCATAGTATAATTTCTAATGCCCCTAGAGCTCCTCAAGCAAACAAGCAACTAGAATACTATTCTCTTTGGAAGTATGTTACCAAGATCAAGCAAATAGGTGGTGCAGGTGTTAAGATGTGCTTGTTTGACCATAGACAATATCACAATATTGTCAACCAACCATCGGCACGCAGCCACCCCCGAGCACCGTAACCTTGACAGATAGAATAATTCCAGAAGCAGTACCAGACCCAACAGATAACCAAGAGATAGCGCACCTTTCTCCAAAGGTAGTGCACCAAGCAGAAAGTCCAAAAACAATAAACCAAAACCAGCTCCCAGTGACAGTCGTTGCAGCGACACTCCTCCTCTAGACTTGCGCACTACTTATCTTGAGTGTGAGAATGTGTCCAAATGAGCTCAAGCACCCTCTATTTATAGTGCTCTTTTTCACATGTCCAAGCCGACTTCTTTTAGAGGCTAATACTTCGATATTAATTCTTTTATTGAGCCGACTTGTCTTCTAGGGTTTCTACACATCTGTTTAAGGTTTCTCTAGCTTCCCGAATATTCTAATCTAGTCAGAGGTTCCACATGGAGGTTGATACCTCCTACAGCTACCATAATATCAACACTCCCTCCTAGCTAGGGAGGTATTAACAAGTAGCATCGTCATAGCCACATAGGATATCCCATGATCATGTAGATCAATTCACGAGCAACATCACCACTATCAGTATCATCTGATAGCATCCTGGTATCAAAAGTATATCATCAATTGCATCAACTCTCGAGGCCATACTCCATCTGAGTAATCAGGCATGATGCTGAATAAGTCATGTGCTGAACTCAGTGCACTCAACAAAGTGTCAGAAGGACTATTCTTCTAATCCAGACATATGTCCTAGAAGAATAATTGTCTCAACAGATGTTAAATGTCCTCAATGGCTCCAAGAACCATCCTCTCCATTGCATCATCTCTAAGCCGTACTAGCATGATGTGAATGCATCATATATAAGTTGTACTAGCATGATGTGGAGTACCATCTACATCATCTTTAAGCCGTATTAGCATGGTGTCAATGCACCATCTCTAACTTGTACTCGCATGATGTAGATCAATGCCTCTGCATCATCACTACGTTGTATGATCATATCTAAGTTGTACTAGCATGATCATATCTAGCATGATGTGAGTCACCTGCATCATCTCTAAGTTGTATGATCACCTCTAAGTTGTACTAGCATGATGCTCTGCATCATATCTAAGTTGTACTAGCATGATGTGACTCGGGCATAAGTATCGTCTCTAAGTTGTACTAGCATGATGTCAGTGCATCATATCTAAGGTGTACTAGCACGATGCATCTCAGGACATTTGTATCATATCTAAGTTGTACTAGCATGATTCTTTGCATCATATCTAAGTTGTACTAGCATGATACACATCAACAATCTGTCAACCTGGACCATTCTCCACAGGGAGAATGTTTATCCATCAGCACTCCCTCCCAACCGAGGAAGTCATCTCCTCCCTTTCAACCAAAGGAGCAATCTCCACGAGTCCCAGCTTGTCCCTCAAGTATGTAAACTTTATCTTAGACAGAGGCTTCGTCAAAATATCAACGATCTGCTCATCGATGGATATGTACTAGAGAATCACTTCTCCCTTCTGGACTTTATCACGAAGAAAATAGTACTTGATCTCAATGTGCTTCGACCTATCGTGGAACATGGGGTTCTCTGAAAGCTTCACACAGCTCTGATTATCACAATGCATCACAGTCAAATCCAACACCTGATCAAATAGTCCAGAAACCAGCTTACGAAGCCATATTGCCTTCGTACAAGCATCACAAGCTGCAATTTACTCTACTTATGTAGTTTTGAGTGCAATAGAATTTTGTTTCCTGCTAGCTCATGATATCATAGCAAATCCCAAACTGAAGCATATACCAGAAGTACTCTTTCTGTCATCTGCACTCCCTACCCAATCTGAATTAGTAAATCCATGCAACTGTACATCATTGTTTGAGGCATATCTCAAACCATATTTTAGTGTCCCACGAAGATATCTCAAAATATCCTTTGCAACTATCCAATTCTCACGTCTAGGTTCCACTTGGAACTGGCTCAAAGTGTTCACAACAAAGCAAATGTTTGGTCGGGTATTCACCAAGTACATCAATGATCCAATCAACTATCGATACAAGGACGAGTCTACTGGATCAGAATCACAGTCTCTCAACTTCCTCACATCTGTCACCATGGGAGTTGCCATGGATTTGCAGTCCATCGTCCCTGTTATCCCCTATCCTAGGAATAACTAAGGAGATCATGTCTCGAGGCCCACAGGTCCTAGACATGGAGTGTTGAGATCCAGACAACTTGAGCTTGGCCTTGAAGGACCCATCTTTTCTTCAATGCAGCCCATCTATCAGCAACAACAGCATCCATCCCACCGGCCTGGTCCTGAAGTAGCAGTAGGTCTTGCTCCATGAGGTAATGAGTTCGGGTATCATGGTATGTGCCACTCTGAGTTTCGAAGCATTCGAATATGTTGCACTGAACTCTCTTTCGTTTCATAATGTTTTCTTGGAAATTATGCTCTTTAACTTGTTCATACCTGGGAGGGTGATAGAATGCCCTAGTAAGCTAGTTCCCCTTTAGGATGAGTTGCCACTGGGTGGGTCTATGAAAGGTCATCGTCCATTCCTTCCATACTTACCACTTTTCATCATTATTCCTCTCATCTTCCCCTACCTTGGTTTGGGCATTGGGTTCCCCACGCTAAGAAGGGTTGTACCTTGCCTTGTGGGAAGAAGGGGCTAAATGCCCAAAGGGTAAAAGTAGCTGGCAAGAGTTAAAAGCCAAAGTAAAACCTTTGAGATGTTTAGCCCAGGGATTCCCGAAAAAGCAATAAAAGGATTCTCAGTAAGAAAAGGGGACCCGTAAGATAAAACAAAACTCAAGGTACTAGTTGGTGGATGGGAGGTCTTATCATGAGTTGGCCTATTAGGTCCATGGGCATATAGCGATATGACACTACCATCTATCTGGTCACCAAACTAGGGTAATGGCTCTTGGTGGAATAGCCAAGGGAAAGGGGGTCTCCTCATGAGCCAACCTTCTCATCTCCATGAAATGTTTGTGGGTAACACTGTCACCTCTGGTCACCACGCCAGGACAATGTCCCCCAGCTTTTCCCTTGAAAGGAAAAAGACCAAAAAGAAATAAGAGTAAGAATAAAAGGTATTGAATGGGCTAAGAAACAATGGCATCCATGATAAGGTGCAGCTCGCCCTCTACAGAGGCACCCACAGGAAAGACTTACATTTCCCTGTTATCATTGCTCCCTCTGCCCAAACACTTCCCTACACCATTTCACACATTTACATGACCTAGATTGGTTCTCACCTTGGAAACACCCCTAACTCAAGGAGGATTAGCCCAATAGGACATCCTGAGACCCTCTCCAAACCTAACTTATTAAACTACATAACGTCTTTGAGCATTTGTCTAGGCAAAGGGGGGTTTGATGCACATGTTTGGGTAATTTGATTATTAGATGTGATTGACATTGCTATGATGTATGTAACTTATGAGCCCCTAGAGAGCGTACTTCTTGTTGTTGCAGGACCATGCCCGGTGGACAGGTACATATGGGGAGATGATTAGCTCAGACCTCCATGGGGTTGAAAGCCCACAGATGGATGTTGTGACCCAAGCTAGGGGCAAAGAGATGTCAGAGACTTGCACCAGGAAGAAAGAAGGACGTTTCACCGGAGACACTTTGGCAGACCTAGACCCAGGGGGATCTTGCTCTTCCACCTGGATGTTGGCCTTGGGAGGCCCATGATGTCACCTTTGTGACCCTAGACGTCACCCAACATCAGGATTTGCATTATGGAGACAATTGTGTGCTAATTGGCACATGTGGCATCATCCAGGGCCTTGGGAGGCCTAACGTTTTGCGAATGGGGCCCAATGTTCCACCCAAGAGACTCAACGTCACCCTAGGAGGGCCTGACGTCACCCCTAAAAGAGATTTTAGGGTTTACTTACTTGAATTTATGTAAAAACTAGATTTTTCATGTAATTTGGCCATGTCGGCCTTTTGATGACCTAATTTTAATTAAAGGTCATAAGTATTGTATAAATAAGAGAGGAAAACTCTCATTTTTTCATCATTCACTCATCACACAAGTGGTGGTCTGAAATTCGGCCCTCTTTAAGGGTTATTGGCTGAAATTAAGTGGTGCACAACTTTTGGGGAGGCAAATCTTGGTGTATTTTGGCAAATTTTCATGTGGAGGATCTTCAACTAGGGTTTATGCTTGATTATTCTTGGTGAAGTAAGTAGAAAATCTGCATTTCTTTATTGTGAATGAATGCTTATGGTGAATTTACTTGTTTCATGTCAAAGATTATGAAATTGCTTGCTTGAAACCCTAGGAGAAAGACATATGTTACTATCTTTTTCTCTATAGTCTTCCACTTGCTAAAATTTCTTGAAAGGCACCTATCTAGAAGTAAATACTAAAGCCCTGCCATTGTAGCACTCTAGTAACCCTACCTCATTGCCTATTGCATATTTTATTTTCAATTTTGTCAAAGGAAAAGAGAAATCCTAGGGCCTAATTTTTATTACTTTCTAGCTATTATCTCTAGGAGTTGGATTTTTGAGGCCTTGTGTGATGAGTTAATCATGATAAAATGAGATTTTTCATGTAATTTGGCCATGTCAACCTTTTGTTGACCTAAAATTAATTAAAGGTCATAAGTATTGTATAAATAGAGAGATAAAACTCTCATTTTATCATGATTAACTCGTCACACAAGTGGTGGTCTGAAATTCGGCCCTCTTTAAGGGTTATTGGCTGAAATTTAGTGGTGCGCACTTCTTGGAGGAGGAAAATCTTGGTGTATTTTGGCAAATTTTCATGTGGAGGATCTTCAACTAGGGTTTATGCTTGATTATTCTTGGTGAAGTAAGTAGAAAATCTGCATTTCTTTATTGTGAATGAATGCTTATGGTGAATTTACTTGTTTCATGTCAAAGATTATGAAATTGCTTGCTTGAAACCCTAGGAGAAAGACATATGTTACTATATTTTTCACTATAATCTTCCACTTGCTAAGATTTCTTGAAAGGCACTTATCTAGAAGTAGATACTACAGCCCTACCATTGTAGCACTCTAGTAACCCTACTCCATTGCCTATTGCATATTTTATTTCAATTTGTCTAAGGAAAAAAGAAATTGCTAGGGCCTAATTTTTATTACTTTCTAGCAATTATCTCTAGGACTTGGATTTTTGAGGCCTTGGGCTACCAACACCTCTCTTATCCTCTCCATTCCCTTTGGCTAAATATTATCATTGTTATTTTCCTCTAAGAGTTGTTGCTGCCATCATTGACTCCATTACCTAGAAGGCACTAGTCTACCCATTACAAGTGGTGATTGATCAAACAATTTTCAGAACATCTTCTCTTGAACACCTACTAACTCCTACTAACCTTAGATTAGCCTAAATCATTAACCTACTTGTTGATGTTGCAAAAGATTACTACAGCCATCTAACAGCAGCAAATTAACCACAAAAGTGATGTGTTATGCTAGCTAGACATTGCTAAAACTGTTTGTGACTATCCATTATTAATTTGCCTAGTTAAAGTTATTGTTTCAAGTCTTTTATCAAGCATTTTGAAACATAATTATTGTGGTTGTTGCAAATCTATTATTGCTGTTACAAACTGCTATACTGCTGCAATTCTATATCAGCTAGTACATTTCTTAAGAGTTCATTGTCTTATGAAGCACTAATATCATTTTGGTACTTGGAAAGTGCCCCTTTTTGCTTTGTTGTCTTGTTCTGGGCATGTACACAATAATATTTTCTTGCTTCATCTTCAATAAGACTTAAAGAACCCTTTTAACTTGAGTGACCTGTGAGAGGGGAGGGACTTTCTTCTATAATTTGCCTTAGCCTTCTCAAACCCTCAGGTCACTGGGGACGTCTCCCCTAGGGTAGTCTTGACTTACTCCAAAATAGAAAGGGATTTCCTATTAAGGTGACAGTGATAGGTCATTCCCAGTTACGCCAATTCTGTATCTGCTTGCCTTGGGCTTTGGGCAAGTACAAATTGTGCAATAACAGTCCCGAACTTCAGAAGCATCTTTACAACATACTTCCCTTTCCCTAGGAAGATTTCACCACGCTTCTGCCATACTTCTAGTCCCAAATAATAATGCATGAGACCAAGATACTTCAAATCGAATTCAGAGGCTAGCTCCTTCTTACAGTGAATAATGAGAGGCTCTACACCTATCAGAAACAAATCATCAACATATAGTAGTAGGATCACAGGTGCATCATTCACAACCTTGTAATAAAGGTTTGGATCAACATAGCTCTTGGAAAATCCAAGTCTCTTCAAGTAACTGTCAATTCGTGCATACCAAGGTCTTGGAGTTTGCTTGAGTCCATACAAGGCCTTCCTTAATCTACATACATGGGTATCTCTCGGGTGTACCTCAAAACCTTGAGGTTGCTCTATGTATAATTCTTCCTCAATTACTCCATTATGAAAAGCGGTCTTTACATCCATCTGATGTAAACTCCAACCCATGGATGTTGCAAGAGATATGATGGCTATGATAGAGGTATATCTAGAAACTGGAGCAAACATCTCATCATAGTCTTCTCCCTCCTGCTGGGAGAACCCTCTAGCCACAAATCTTGCATTGTATTTATCGATACTCCCATCTACTGCATGCTTTATCTTGTAAACCCACTTTGCGGTTACTACCGACTTTCCTTCAGGTCTAGGCACAATTTCCCATACATCATTTTTCATGATGGATTGATATTCTTCCATCGTAGCTTCCTTCCATTCTTTCTTCTTGACTGCTTCTTCAAAGGTGGAAGGTGTTGCATTAACAAGATTTGTCATGAGTGCCACATAACTAGAGAATATTTTGGGCCTCTTGCTTTCCTTGAAGTTGTCACTGGGAGCTTTATGTCTTTCTGCTTCTTGTCAGGTGGATTCTAGCCATGCTGGTCATTTTCTATTCTTGGGTACAACAACTGGTTCTACAGGTTCAAGTGGTTGGTCTGGTTCTTCACTGGGATGTTCTGGTGAACATGTACTTTCTTCCTTAGGGTCTTCATATTCTTCTTCATCATTGGAGTCTATGGGATCTTCTATAGATTTCTTCAAGGCAATCTTTTCATCAAAAGTTATGTCCTTGCTGATTTCAATCTTCTATTGACTTGGGACATAGATTTTGTAATCTTTTGATGTATCACTATATCCAACAAATATGCCCTTCTTTCCTGAAGGTTCCAACTTCTTATTTTTGTAACATGGATATAGAAACGACACCCAAAGATCCTTAAGTGTTCCACACTTGGCTTCTTTTCTGAGAAGGCTTCTTTTGGAGTCATGTTCTTCAATATACGATGAGGACTTATATTTTGAATATATACAACTATCATAGCTGCTTCTCCCCATAGAAACATGGATAGATTCTGGTCATTCATCATTGCCTTACAGATTTCAATGGAACGATTCTTTCTTTCTGCTACAACATTATGTTGAGGATTATGTGGGACAATTAACTCCCTCCTAATCCCAGTTGCTTTACAAAAGGCAACGAGTTCCTTGGAGGTGTATTCTCCTCCATTATCATATCTTAGCATCTTGATCTTCTTATTTGTCAAGTTTTCCACTTCAGCCTTAAATTCTTGGAACTTTCTAAATACTTCATCTTTCGTTTTTATCAGGTACATCCAACTTCCAAGTCTTTCTTGAGAAGTCATCTATCAACGTCACATAGTAAAGAGAGCCTCCTAGAGACTTTACTGGCATAGGACCACATGCATCTGAGTGTATTATATCCAATATCTCCTTGGATCTATTCTCACTAGGGAATGGCTTCTTAATATTCTTCCCAAGCGCACATCCTCTGCAAATACCTTCGCGTACTGATTGTAGTTCTGGTATGCCTACAACCATCTGTTTTAGAGATGGCAATGCTTGATAATGAAGGTGAGCATACCTTCTATGCCATAACTCACTAGGATTGAACTCATCATGTACAAGAGCTTGAGCATTCTGACCTAGGAGTTTATACAATCTTCCTTCACGTATCCCAATAACTCTAGCATCTTCTATTTTAGAATCTTTGGACCATACAAGAACTTTTCCATCGACAAAGGCTATTCTATCTCCTTTGTCTTCCAAGCAAGAAATAGATACTAAATTCTTTTTCAAACCATGAACATATAAAACATTGTTAAGATGAACATTGTTACCTAATTCCATTCTGATAGAAGCTTTTCCCATTCCTTTGACTGCATAGGAGTTATTGTCTCCAAGTTCCACTTTATGAGAGGTTTCCTTTTCCTTCAAGCTTGAGAGATTTTCACGATCACCAATCATATGTCTTGAATCTCCACTATCGATCAGCCACATGTCATCTTCAAAGGATCTTGTAAGAGCTGAGTAGTAGAAGAAATTTGTTTCTTCATGGTTAACTTTCTTTGAAGGTTCTTCATCATTGGTAGCAGACGCATGGTGTCTTTCCTTTCTCTTCTTTGCTAGTTTAGGACAATCCCTTTTGTAGCGACCATAATCATGGCATCCATAATATTGTACCTTTGACATATCTCTCTTATGATTGAATTTCTTTTATGAACCAAATATTTTCTTACCTCCATGTCTCTTGAACTTTGTTGCATAGGCTTGAGCATCCTCTTCCTTTTGAGTTTATCCTTGTCTCTTCTTGTGAGCAACAGGTCCAAAGTTCTTCAAGCATTGGAAACTCCTTCCTTGTATTCATGCTTGCAGCAAATGCATCCCATGATCTAGAGAGACCATTAAGTGCAATATTCACAATTTCCTTTTATGGAATAACTTCTTCAATGGCTTATAGTTGATATCTCAACTGAGAAATCATTACAAAGTATGAGGCTACAATATCATCCTTAGTCATCTTTGTGTCACGAAGCTCATTCTTTAGACTCATCACTTGTCCAATGCAAAGAGGTGTTGTTGATTGCAGCTTCATGAGACATCCTCTAGATCGTTCTCCTCTGGACTGAGTTGAGACATCTGTGTGAGGAAGTGCAAGTGTTGGGTGTGCCCATGTGATGGGTGTGCGTCAGACTCTAGACTGAGTTGTTATGACGTGTGGTCTCTTGTCTACTCCTTTGCACTGAGTTGAGATGACTTGAGATGGTCTCTTGCTTTGTACTCCTCTGGACTAAGTTGAGTCAACTTGAGATGGTCTCCTGCCTTGTACTCCTGTGGACTCAGTTGAGTTGGCTTGARATGGTACTCTAGATAGTACTCCTATGGACTCAGTTGAGTGATCTGTTGAGTAGGACATCCCTGTGGCTAAGCACAGGTGGACGTGTCCCTAGCGGCTGAGCACTAGTGGACATGTGAGATCCTTGCTATATTGTTTGGGAGTAAGACTTGCTTTTAACCCACCATATGTGAAAGATAATTAATATTTGTGTAATGATTAATTATATTATTGAGATATTGAGGTCGGCCCTATCATGCCAATAGACATACCTTTTGTTGTGTCAGTTGTTGTATAAATAAAGGTGAATCCCCATTGAGGATTACACACTCTCACTTGTCATCTCGGAATTTCAACAAGTGCATGTACAGCTGAAGTGCGCACCTCTCTTGGGCGCTAGGTTCTAGGTTTTGGTAAGCACCCTCTTGTGTGCTAGGTCTATGGTGTTGGGGGATCTTCTCTTGAGAATATAGCAAAGGATTGCTAGGTTTTTCCCTTGTTTGAGAAGGGTTTTCCCAAGATATTTCTTGTGTTCTTGTGCATGGTTATTCTTCTTGTGATCTTGGTTGTTGCAACACTTGTCTATGGTGTTGTTGTATTGTTTATGGTTCAAGTACATGCTAAATGAAATAAACTACATGTGCATGAGCTAAACATAGAGAAAATTCAACAAGAGGTTAGTTAGGGCATCATACATCTGCTTGGATGAGTCAAGATTTGATATGTAGGGTATCAAGTGGTCTTTTACAAAGTCCACAATGATACTCATAGCATTGATGTCATTGTCCTTGAACTTCTCCATTGTTGCAACGTTCTGAGGTTCATTTTATTTTCCTGCTTCAAACTGTGGTTCCACGATCTTTCCCTTCATGATATCTAGAACCTTGTTCTTGGCAAGGATGAGGTCAATCCTTGTCTTCCATGCTCTAAAGTTTGAATCTCCTTCTAGCTTGTTTTCTATCTTCATAGAGTAAGTCATGACTGCCTTAGACTTTGACTTTGACCAGTCAAATGTTGACTTTGACCCAAAAATTCAACCTTGACGTTTTTGCTTGCTGAGAGTACCAAGAGGTGTGCTAGGCTAAGGCGCACTAGAATGTCTAGGAATTATGCCAAACTTCTCACTTGAAGTGCCCAAAAGGTTAGGTTAGGGTTTGTTATAGCTGCATAATTAGAAACCCTAGCTACAATTGCAGCTGCAACAGGTGCCACAACGAGCTTAGCAAAGAACTGCCACGCTACCTCCCAGTGGTTAGCCTATCTTGAAGGTTGTGTGGGCCCATAACTTGTTAAGATGTGCTCGTTTAACCATAGACAATATCACAATATTGTCACCCAACCATAGGCACGCAACCACCCCCGAGCACCGTAGCCTTGATAGATACAATAATTCTAGAAGCAGTACTAGACCCAACAAATAACCAAGAGATAGCACACCTTTCTCCAAAGGTAGTGCACCAAGCAGAAAGTCCAAAAACCATAAACCAAGACCAGTGCCCAGCTACAGTCGTTGCAGTTGCACTCCTCCTCTAGACTTGCGCACTACTTATCTTGAGTGTGAGAGTGTGTGCCCAAATGAGCTCAAGAACCCTCTATTTATAGTGCTCTTTTTCACCTGTCCAGGCCGACTTCTTCTTTTAGAGGCTAATACTTCAATATTAATTCTTTTATTGAGTCGACTTGTCTTCTAGGGTTTCTACACATTTGTTTAGGGTTTCTCTAGCTTTCGAAATATTCTTATCTAGTATGAGGTTACACATGGAGGTTGATACCTCCCACAGCTACCATAATATCAACAGCAGGTTCATGTCAATGAAGGTGCAATTTATGTAATAGTGAGAAGACCTTCAAGGACTCTTACACAAGAGTCAAGGCTCACATTTTGCATGAAGAGGTAAAGGGTGTTGATGTTTGTGCAAATATTAGAAATCTGGAGCTAAGGGATACATTTCAAAAAGAATATGATGATGCTAAAAAGTTGAAGGATCAAAGAAGCAAAATTGGTATCAATAGAACTAGCAATCCTCGCTTGGGTGCTAGCAATGAGCTAAAGATTGTTCATGAAGAAAGTAAGAGGAGGGCAGTACAGGTAGAAGAAGAGATATCCAAACCTGCAAATGCAACTAAAGATAGCAGAATGTTGAAAATGCTCAACAATCAAGGGATTTGGTTTCGTCCCCCTATTGGCAGGATTTGGTGAGGGAAATTAACACAACCCCTCAAGGTTTCAAGGGGCCAAACTACAGAAACCTCATAACAGTTTTGCTCAAGAAAGAGAGGCAACTTCTTGAGGATGTTTTAAGACCAATTCGTAGTTCATGGAGTAGCATAGGGCTTTCCATTATCTTAGATGTGTTAAAGTTTACGCTATTATCATGTTACTTTTCAATTTACTAGATAACCATAGCATAGATAGGATCACTGAGAGAAACACAATCACAAGACACACATCATTTATCCTGGGAAACCCTCATGGGGAAGAAAACCCAGCAAAACTTCCTTAATATAGATAGCCAATACAATGCCAAGACAATAAACCAAACACAAGAGAATATCCTCTCCCAAGCAATGCTCCTCTCTCTCTCTTCCTTCTTCCGGCAACTGGTAACTACAGCTTCCTTCAATACTTGCGCACTAGATGAGTGCGCTAAGTGAGTGAACAAATGAGTGGTTGGCTTCCTTTATTTATACAAACTGGCAAGCACTGAAAGGAGGTGTCTCTTCACTGGCAGGGCCGAATTGTCTTTCTGGGTGGTTAGAACCACTTTAATTTGCCTGGGGGCCAACTTCTTAATTTGCATATTACAATTAGGGTTTGACAATCCGCAAAAGGGGATTTGGTCAATTGTAATGCCTGACATGATCAATCCACAAAAGGGGATTGATCTAATGAATAATAAATATATTTTATCTTTTACTTTATCCACAAAAGGGGATAAGAATATTCTTTGCAATTACACAATATTTTAACACTCCCTCTTAACAAGAAGGATATTCTTTATCTTTTGACAGGTCACTAGATGTCATCATCAACTGAACAATATCAGCTGGCCAATATCATCAACTGGATAATCATCATCAACTGGACAATAGCATCAACTAGATAACATCATCAACTGGGTAACAACATCAACTGGATAACAAGAGGCATCAATATAATCCATTTGGTCATCTAGCATCATGACTGGCATATCTATAAATCATCAAAAGTTTTGTTCTCTTTATCTTTGCGCAGAAGATACTCTTTCTTTCTTTCATCTTCATGCAGAAGATACTTTTTCTTATCTTCACACAGAAGGTATCTTATCTTCACACAGAAGATATTCTATGAGTTTCGCCATTCCTTTTATGTTCTCCCTTCTCTTGTAGTCATCTATCTCACCCATCCACTGGGGAAGACTACTACCATAGCTTCACTCCTAGTCATCCCACATGAACTAGAGAAGCTAAGATGCTAACCTGGGAAAGACTAGACTCCCTTTCCATGATCCACGCAGGATCACGACACAAACCTCAAGAGCCAACTAACCATTCCACATGGTCAAGGTTTGTGTTCCAAGCTACTCAATCCTTGGCCAAAGGAGAGTATTTGCCCGCTGCCCCTTGGAGAAACATCCACACTCCTCTCTACGAGGGTATTCTAGCATGTCCCTAGAGTATCCAAAACTCAATACTTGGAGAGAGGCCAACCTTGGCAAATTTCTCATTCCCCTTCTCTACGAAGGTCTCTTTCTTCTCTATGAAGGTCTCTTCTCTTTTCCTTCTCTATGAAGGTCTACCTGTGGGATTGCTCATTCCTTCTCTACGAAGGTCTCTTCTCTTTTCTACGAAGGTCTAGCTATGGGATCTGAAGAATCTCTTGTGGTCCAAAATCTTTCCATGATATAATACCATGCTACCCATCTGATGGGAACCATCCATCTACTGGATAACTTTCATCTTGATCAAAATATCTGGGCACCATCCATCTGCTTTCCTGACTGCACCAAATCACGATCCTCCATTTCGAACTCAGAGACATAGCTACCTCTTGCACCAAACTAAGAGTTTCTAATCATCATCCTTGAAGTTTTCTTTTGTAATATCTTGGGTGCCTTCTTGAGTTCAAACATTTCTTTCTTTCTGACTTCATACTGGATCAACCTGCTCCCTCTACATCTATAAGAACGATACTGGAACAACCTGCAGTTACCTGCATCTCATCAACTATATCTGAGCATCCATCTTTCTCTTCATCTTGAACATTTATGTTCTACATCTTAAGGAGCCTCCTACTCCTATATAAATAATGGATATTGTCTGGTCTTTACTGGTTGTCACCATAACATAAGTCCTTCTCATGCTGTCTAACTTCTGCAAGTCAAGGCATAAGCTCTTTCTTCCGAGACCTGTAAACTTACTTACAGTATGCTTTCTGAAATATGTCACTTAGCCAATCAGTCAGTAACAATAAGCAGTAATCAAATAAAACTATATCATGATTTCTGTCAGAGTAGTACACATCTTTTCTTAAGCAAAACTTGTTTAACCATGTACACATCTGAAACCCTAATCATGAATAAGACTTTTGAACTCTTTTTCACTCTAGATATGAAATTACCAAATTTTCCCATACTATCATAGCTAAACACATATCTTTGTCACTCTCATGAGTGATCATACCTGAAATAAATGTTTTATCTCTTCTTTATCCTCTTCTTTGATAAGTCTGCATAGATACTGAAATAAAACAAGGTTAATTAACATTCTCACAAAAATCTAACTTGTAATGATAAAGTATTAGAGTAAACAAGATACTAAAAATAAACATGAATACTTATCTTTTGTTTTTGTGTGGGGAGGCTCCATGGACTCCACCATTTGCTATCTTTCTTCAGATCAACTATCTTCAACTTAAAGTACATAATCCTCAATTTCTACTAAAGCTTTCTTTGAGGGAGGAGATTCCTCTTCCTTTGCCACATGTGCTTGATGCTTTCTTTTCCCTTTTCCTTGAGGACAGTCATAGGAAAAGTGTCCCAACTTTTGGCAGTTGTAGCATCTGATCTTTGAAACATCTTTCTTCTTATCTGGAACTCTTACAGAGTTAGCTTCTAGTTGTTCTTTGAAATGTGATATTCTGGAGAAATATTCTTGAATTGTTTCTCCTTTCTGCATCCTTGTATTCTTGAGTTGAGTTCTTAGATTCATCTTCCGATCGATGTTCCTTCCTTCATATAATCGGGTTAGGGCATCAAACATTTCTTTTGGAGTCTTCTTTGAGGCCACTTGGGGAATCAAGTGATCTCTAATAGAATCTGCAATGATTCTATTGGACCTAACTGTGTCTTTTTGGTGTTTTTCTTTAGCCGCAGCATCGACGGGTTCTGGTACATTCTTTTTAATCAATCTTGCTAGGTCATTCTCTTCAAGAATGAGTGCAATCCTATACTTCCAGGCACAAAAGCTTTCCACACCTTCTAGCTTGTCAACAAGCTTAGTGCTTGTTGTTAATGTTTAAGCCATTATTATAGATGTTTGCATTTCATTAGATAACAATAGCATAATCCAAGATCACTGAGAAATACACAATCACAAGAGACACAACATTTATCTTAGGAAACCCTTTAGGGGAAGAAAACCCAGCAAAACTTCCTTAATATAGATAGCTAATACAATGCCAAGAGATCTCTTTATGCTAATACAGAAAGTCCTCTCCCAGATATGCGGCACTCTCTATCTCCTTCTTCTCCGGTAGCAGAACTGAACTTGTCTCTCAGAATGAGCAAGTGAGTTATGTCTAAGTGAGGCGCTAGCCTCCTTTATTTATACAAGTCTGGCACGTGTGAAGTGTCTCTTCACTGGCAGGGCTGACTTCTCAAACTGGGTGGGTAAACCCACCTTTATTATATTTCTGGGTCTCTTTAATATTTGTTGGGGCCGACTTCTTATTCTGCCTA
>JASDQU010503934.1:85919-98471 GCA_032191745.1 Picea mariana
TTATTATGTGTGTTGTTTAAGCATGAAATGAAAGGCATTAACACATATAAGCTATGTGAGAGCAATTATTTAGTTCACCATTAACAATGAAAAAGCTTGTTAAAGAATATTAAACACAAGGGCAAGAACAACTTGCCAAAGAGAAAAAGTTCAAGCTATTCACCACTTATATTATGTTTGTTTTAAAGCATTAGGATTCAAAGCACCAAGTGTGAAAGAAATCTTGAGAATTTTAGTTATATGTCTACACTATCAACTTATCCAACTACCATTAGCTTTAAGTGTGTTGGCAAATGGCCTTAAGATATTAGAATATGAAAGACAACCACTTACTTAAGCATTAAAACATAAACCACTTAATGTGTTGGATTAGAGCATGTAAAAGAGATAGATCTTCAAAATAGATATAACATGCAACTAGATCTAAATAAGTTGATTGTGCCTCAAGGGCTTAAATTTGAAGATTAATGCGTGAAAGATCTAGATCTAGATTATTTTAACCATTTAAGCACAAATAGATCAAAAGCACATTAAAACTCTAACCTTACAATTTGGGGTATTCCTCTCCCAAAGTGTAGGTGATTATTAAACTTTAGAAGATAGCTTAAAAAAAAAGAGATAGAAGAAAGAGAGAAGCAAGCAAGAGAAGAAGCAGGCAAAGGAAGAAACAAGCAAGGCTCACTAACCCCACGTCCTAGCTTAGGAGAGTGACYTTGAGATGAAGAAATGAAAGTAGATCTAAGCCCAAACTCACATTTGGGAGGTGGGTCGTACCAATCCTCCTCCCAAGCTATGAACAAGTAAGAAGTTGCTAGAAAGKGAAGAAAGAATGAGAAATTAGCTAGGAAAAATGAAGAGAAAGGTTGAGAATGTTACCCACTTGAAGAGAAGGGTCTTGGAGTGTTGTGTGGATGTTTTTGGGGTAGCATAACCCTCTCAACCAGATCTGAACCTGCAAAAACCAGCAAGGTATACTTGCTGGAAATGCTACACACAACAAGCAAAGATAAAGAAAAATTTCTATTTTTGGTAGAAATTTTTCACATTGAAAATTTTATAGAAAAAAGTAGATTTAGATTACCTATATGCTATGTTAAGCTAGCTGAAATATAGATGATAGGACAGCAAGAAAGAATGAGAAAAGARGAGAGAGAAAAGAGGATCTTATAAGTGTCTCAAGGGAGGACTCTTCCTTTAGGCATTCCCAATGAAACCCTTAAAGCCAAACCTGCAAAACTTAGCAATATCTATGCATACAAAGATAATATGGCTGAATGCTAATAAGACGAAATACTTGCACTCTATCTAGCAAACCTACATATATAGATATACAAGAATACTCTTTGTTAGATCTACCCAAGTAACACTTTACTCAAGATCTAAGCTATGCATAAATCAAATTAAACCATACAAGTTTACCTCCATGTAGCAAGAACAAAAACACTTGTTGCTCTTCCAATGATCCTCCAAAGTTTCTCCTTTATATTACTCAAGAAAAGGATCTTGGAGAAATACTTGCTCCAAAACCTTAAGAGCCAAAGAATGGAAGAAAGATGAAGAAGAGAGAGAGAGAGAGAGAGAAATCAAGTAGCATAACAATAGCTCAAGATATGGTGAGTTGGGAGTGAGGAAAGGGCTCTATTTATACTTGGAGAGGAAAACCTACCTCTCTTGGATCAATGCCAAGTGTCCACCACCAAGCACAAGATGAGATCCCAAGAAGGGGGGTGCACCATCTAGGGTTTGATCACATGGATCAATGAGGTGGATGAGTAAGGGAGTGTTGAGATCAAGCAAAAAGGGAAGTGGGAGGCTAGGAAAAACGTGCCAAGGGATAGCATAAGTCTCCCATTAATTTTTTTATCATTTTTTTACTTTTTGGAAACTTTCTAGAAGAAAGGCACACCACTCTAGGAAAAGTGACGTTTTTGCTTTATGTCTAGGTGAGAGGGTGATGGGATCAAGCAAAAAGACAAGTGGGAAGCTAGAAAAAGCGTGCCAAGGGGTAGCATAAGTCTCCCATTGATTTTTTTATCATTTTTTTACTTTTTGGAGACTTTCTAGAAGGAAGGCACGCCACTCTAGGAAAAGTGACGTTTTTGCTTTATGGCTAGGTGGGGGGTGATGTGAGGGTTGGAAAAGGTTAGGAAAGGTTAGGAAAAATCTCTCTCATCTTTATCCATCTTTACATCATCCCCTAACTCATTATTACAAAATTACATTTTTGCCATGTTTGGACTTTAGCAATTAAAATTGTTGTTTTTCACTGACTGACACTCCGGGTGGACAAACCCATAGCAAAAGTTGTATGACTGAGCTGAAACTTGGTCCATGGATGTAGGGGGTGTTATTCCATTTCTTTTGAGCACAAATACCCCTATCAAAAGTCCAAGGACCTAGTTTTTACAATTTTTGCTCAAAAATAATCAATTAATTAAATAATTAAACCTCCAAACTTAGGGAAATTTAATTAAAAATTAATTGATTAAAAAAAACTATACTAGACTCGACGGAATTCCGCGAAACTTTCTAAGATGTCTTGCATGGTCATTTACAATGATTCCCTACAATAGTTACCAAAAGATAAGCCAACTAGAACATCGTTCACCACTTTGGAGGAATTATTGCAAGTGTGAGGGAAAAACTCAAGGGAAATCAATAAGGCTGAAAACCCCAATTGATAACCTGAGAATAAAAAGCCCTCGATGAAAGGAACTCTCCCAGTGAATCGATCCCAAGGTAACTGACCTAAACATGACTCATGCAGACCTATTACATTATTGACCCACGCAGGGGTGCGGAAATTCCAGTTATAAAAAGAAGTGTTGTGGCCAAACAATGCCCTATAGAACCAAAAGTCTTCAACAAATTTGCATATGATGATGCATTTCTTCATAGCACATGGAGTTGACCACCTATGTTGGAGAGGCAGTCAACACACCCCTTTATATAATACTACCTACCACCTAAAAACATTCTAGAGAAGGAACCTTCAAAAAGGTGGAACTTTCTAGTAAGCCTTCTCACCTGTATTCCATTCACACTAGGCCTTATTTACTAAAAGTGGCCTCATTATTATTCCCCTTGGGTACCTCACTAGGTACCCTGTATTATCCCCCTAGCTACACTAGAAAGATAGTAATTTCATTGCTGAAATTTTAATTGATGTTATTGAACAAGTAGGGCCAGAAAATGTGGTGCAAGTTATCACAAATAATGCACATGTTTGCAAAGCTGTAGGTTTGATTGTTGAGAGTAGTTACAATCATATCTTTTGGATTCCTTGCACTATCCATAACCTAAATTTGATTTTAGAAGAGATTGAGGCTAAAACTCCATGGATAAAGGAAGTCATAGGGCAGGCTAGGGAGATCATAAAATTCATCACCAACCACCACCAGTCTCAAGCAATATATCAAAATACTCCAAATTGGAGTTGCTCAAAGTTGTTGAGACAAGATATGTCTCAAACTTCATCATGTTGTGTCACCTTGCTGAGGTCAACCTGCATTAAAGAGTATGGTGGTGGGTGCAACTTTGGCTAAGTGGAGCCAAGAAGATTCAAAGTGGGGAAGTATGGTGTTGACAGTGTTGATTGATGAGGATTGGTGGAGCAAGATAGAATTCTTGCTCAAGTTCACATTACCTGCATTTGAGCTTCTCAGAGATTAGACACAAACAGACCTTTCTTGGGAGAGATTTATGATGGCATGAATACCATGGTTGAGAAAACCATGGAAATTATTATGCAGGAGGCTACCACTCTTCTTTTTGTTGATGTTGATTTTGCAAAACATGTGAGATCCATCATTGTTACAAGGTGGAATGGCTTTAACACTCCATTGTGCACTTTGGCATGTTCTCTAAATCCAAGATTTTATGATGAAGATTTCATTGCTCAAAGAAATGGGAAGAGGAAGGCCCCACATAAGGACAAGGAGGTGGCCAATGGAGTGAAGAAAGCCTTCCAGAGGTTGTTTCTGTTGAGATTTGGGTACCTTGGAAAATGGTCCCCTTGTGTTTGTGAGTCTCTAAACACAAAGGGGGAGACTATTACCCTCATTACTTTACTTTATGTTCTAATTTCATTTTGACTTAGGAGTTTAATTCAAAAGTGAAATATGTCACTTTAGTCATTAAAGTGACATTTAATTCACTTTGTGGGTGAGTTAAAGGACATAAAGCAAACTAAGAAAAGTGGGTTTCCTAAGCGAGATTTTTGGATTAAATCTCACCCATTGATTAAACATAGCTAGATTGGATCTAGGCCATTGATCTTTTAAGGTTTGGCTAAAGACAGGCTAAAGGAGGGAATAGGGCAAAGATGAGATTCATTCTTCACTTGAGAGAAGAGGAGAAGGAGAAGAGCTCTTGGGCACATATCTTGAAAAGGAGAAGGCACATGAGGTCAAAGGTTTGAGAGGAGCTTTAGTTTGGCACTAGTCCACCATGGAGTATGGGCTACACCTTGGAGGAAGGCGCATACATATAGAGAGGGGCGCAAGAGCTTGTGGAGGGGCGCATTCTTGGGAGAAGAGGTGCATCAAGCTAAGGAGAGGCGCTCCTTGAGGAGCATACTTACTTGTTGAGAAGAGGTGCACTCTATGGGAGATGGAGGGTGCATGGCAAAGAAGGGCGCACTCTATTGTGGAGTTTTTGGTTGAGGAGGGACACACTTAAGCTTAGTGCGCACCTATCTTTGGAGGGAGGCACTCTTGAGTGGAGGGTGCAAGATCAAGGGCAAAGCAAAGGCAAAGTAAGGGTTAAAGGCACAAGCAAAGGCAAGGTCAAAGCAAAGGCACAAGGAAAGAGGTCCAAAGGTTAGCTAAGGAAGAGGGGCGCACCAAGGAATATGGCGCCTAGCTTCAAGAGGCTAGCAAGAACATCTTCAAGGGACTCCAAGGCATCCGAGAAGGGTTTCTATTGTACCAGGTTCACTTGTATATGTTTTCCATGTTGTACATTTTGCTTTGAGGCCTTCTATATACATCTACTCCAAACTGGTTTCCCCATGGGGATTTTTCCAAGGTCATGTTGACCAAAAACTTGTGACATTTTTCATGCATGCTTAGAAGTGTAGATCAACATTTAGAGTTGTAAAGATTGTGAGGAGTGTTATGTGTTTTGAGCATTATTGTATGTGTTAATCATTGGTATGAAAACACTTGCAAGGGCACCTCAAAAGAACACTTAACCACAAAAATTATCAGCAAAAAGTTACTAAACAGTTTGTTGTCCTAAAAGGCAGCAAAGGACAGTTTTGGAAGTTCAAACTTAGAGCTAAAATCTGGTCAAAAACAAATCAGATTTAGCAGCTTGATAGTACCTCGTTTATCTTCATGGTATCAGAGCCCTTGGTGGCAAAGACTTGTTGATTTCTAGTGCATTCAGTGGACAGTTTTGTGACAACGAGTTGGCAGATTTTTGGACAGCGTGTTGACAGAGTTTGTGGACAGCTTGTGGGCAGATTTGTTGACAGTTGCAGAACTGATTTTTGACACTTGTGGACAACCTCTTATCACACCTGCATGGACAAAAGTGAGGTCGATTTAGACAACCTCTTATCACACCTGTTTTGTCATGAGTGAGGATGTAGTTCTACTGTCTCTTTTCACACCTGTGTTGACAGGAGTGAGGTAGTGCTCTTGTGCAATTTTAGCATCAATGTGAGCTTTAGTGGACAACCATGTCGATGTCCCAGATGTGCACAGAAGATAGGCTAGACGAAGCTAGCAATTGGTCCCCTTGGAAGACCAGGATCACTTTCACCTTAGAGGACTTTGAACTATGGGATATAGTTCATGCTCCCGTTGTTGTTCCTCCTGTCACTGCTCTCGTGTTGGTGGTAGAGTTCAAGAAGAGGAACAACAAGGCGAAAAAGACTATTTGTGACGGGGTGAGAGTGTTGATATTATGGTAGCTGCGGGAGGTATTAACCTCCACGTGTAACCCTGAAAAGAATAGAATATTTCGGGAAGCAAGAAGAAACCCTAAAGCATTGGACATAACACTAGAAGACAAGTAGCTAAAGGAAATATTTAATATTGAGTGTTTAGCCTCCAGAATGAGAAGTCGGCCCAAGCAGCCTAGGAGAAACAGTATAAATACAAGACGCTAGATCTCATTTGGTACACAGCTCGCAACTGCAGAAATGTAAGAGTGCACACTGCAGAAACTGGGTAAGTGCACAAGTCTGGAGAGTAGCTGCAGCTGCAGCTACTGCAACCTGTATTCTCGGTTTAGTCTTGGACTTTCTATTGGTTATGGTTTGGACTTTCTGCCTTGTGTGCTAGCTCTGGAGAGAGGTACGCTACATTGATTGGCTATTAGGCCTAGGGTGTGCTTCCGTAATCATTCTTTCTCAAGGTTAAGGTGCTCGGAGGTGGCTTCGGCCTATGGTTGGGTGACAATATTGCTATATTGTCTATGGTTAAACGAGCACATCTATTATTTCTAATAGAGAGACCACGTCATTCCACATTTGACTAGTAAAGACTATGCATTTAAGATGTGGGAGTCTTTATGCAAGCTTTACCAGAGTCCAAACTAGAACCGGAAGATGGTTCTGCAGGACAAGCTTAAGAGCATTCAGATGCTCGATTCCGAGTCAGTTACATCATTCCTTAGCAGATTCACTCATATCAAAGATGAGCTTGCAGTCGTCGGAGAGATAGTGGACCCAGACTTTATGGTGAGGACAGCTTTAAACAACTTTACCAAACCATGTGGTTCATTTGTTCGAGGCATTGTTGCCCGGGAGGTTATGCCTACTTGGGAAAGACTTTGGGTTGATTTAGTACAGGAGGAGATGAGATGCATCTCGGAGTCTTCAAGACAGCAGCGGATTTCTCAGGGTGATGAGGACTTTACTCTTTGGACTAAGGGCAAGAAGAAGACCGACAAAGGTGCTAGACAGGGTCCCAAGGGAGGGGACAAACCACAACAAAGTGGCGATGGGCAAGAGAGAGACATGAGCACAGTGAGATGCTTTGCTTGTAGAGAGATGGGTCACTATGCAGGACAGTGTCCCAAGAAGAAGAAGAAGAAGAAGCAGGATGATACTGCAACGACAGCAGAGGAGGTTGAGTTCGATGCATAGTTTGCGAGNCAAAGGTGCTAGACAGGGTCCCAAGGGAGGGGACAAACCACAACAAAGTGGCGATGGGCAAGAGAGAGACATGAGCACAGTGAGATGCTTTGCTTGTAGAGAGATGGGTCACTATGCAGGATAGTGTCCCAAGAAGAAGAAGAAGAAGAAGAAGCAGGATGATACTGCAACGACAGCAGAGGAGGTTGAGTTCGATGCATAGTTTGCGAGAGAGTGTGCATTCGTCAGTTATTTGTCAATTGTTACACCATCCAGCATCAGGTGGGGAGACAAAGTTGAGGAGGACCTATTGACTTAGAGTAGTGATTCAGAGGGAGCTCACACTCAGTTTTGGAGGACACCATCTTCAGGGGTGATTGGTCCACCCAGGAGAACTTCAGTTTCAGAGTTGTCGAGATAGAGGGTTGGTGCAGGGACTTCAGAGCATCAGAGATTGATGAGGAGGAGGAGCAGGGCACCACAGAGGCTTGGGCCTCACTTGGCTACGGAAACGAGCAGATCAGGTTCATGATCCACTTCAGGTGGAAGTCACTTAGTGAGAGGCCAAGTTGAGGATCTTGGTGAGATGTCGAGATCCAGATACTCTTTGTGAGATACCAAGAGGGGGTTGACTCTTGGTGAGATGCCAAGAGTAGTGACCGTTCGCAAGATGCTAGGAGGAAGAAATCCTTGGTGGGAGACGAAGGTTGAGATGTTTCGTATGATACCAAGATCTAGGTGATCTTGGATAGGTGGATATGCACTTCCATCTATAGATCATGTAGGTTGAGCAGATCTGTGTCAAAGACCACTTTTGATGATCAGGGTATAGCCATACTCACCGAGTATTTGCCAGTAGGCAACCATGTCCACTATAGGGATGAGATTGGTGGTGAATGGCACTTTCCTCAGTAAGAGGAAGTGTTGAGATTTGGGTACCTTGGAAAGTGGTCCCCTTATGTTTGTGAATCTCTAAACACAAAGGGGGAGATTATTACCCTCATTACTTTACTTTATGTTCTAATTTCACTTTGACTTAGGAGTTTAAGTCAAAAGTGAAATATGTCACTTAAGTCATTAAAGTGACATTTAATTCACTTTGCGGGTGAGTTAAAGGACATAAAGCAAACTAAGGAAACTGGGTTTCAATTCACTTTGTGGGTGAGTTAAAGGACATAAAGCAAACTAAGGAAAGTGGGTTTCCTAAGTGAGATTTTTGGATTAAATCTCACCCATTGATTAGACATGGCTAGATTGGATCTACGCCATTGATCTTTTAGGGTTTGGCCAAAGAGAGGCTAAAGGAGGGAATAGGGCAAAGATAAGATTCATTCTTCACTTGAGAGGAGAGGAGAAGGAGAAGAGCTCTTGGGCGCATATCTTGAGGAGCAGAAGGCGCATGAGGTCAAAGGTTTGGTAGGAGCTTTAGCTTGGCACTAGTCCACCATGGAGTATGGGCTACACCTTGGAGGAGGGGGCATACATCTAGAGAGGGGCGCAAGAGCTTGTGGAGGGGCGCATTCTTGGGAGAAGAAGCGCATCAAGCTAAGGAGAGGCRCTCCTTGAGGAGCATACTTACTTGTTGAGGAGAGGTGCACTCTATGGGAGATGGAGGGTGCATGGCAAGGAAGGGCGCACTCTATTGTGGAGTTTTTGCTTGAGGAGGGGTGCACTTGAGCTTAGTGCGCACCTATCTTTAGARRGAGGCACTCTTGAGTGGAGGGTGCAAGATCAAGGGCAAAGCAAAGGCAAGGCAAGGGTTAAAGGCACAAGCAAAGGCAAGGTCAAAGCAAAGGCACAAGGAAAGAGGTCCAAAGTTTAGCTAAGGAAGAGGGGTGCACCAAGGCAAACGGCGCCTAGCTTCAAGAGGCTAGCAGGAACATCTTCAAGGGACTCCAAGGCATCCAAGAGGGGTTGCTACTGTACCAGGTTCACTTGTATATGTTTTCCGTGTTGTACATTTTGCTTTGAGGCCTTCTATATACATCTACTCCAAACTGATTTTTCCCATGGGGGTTTTTCCAGGGTCATGTTGACCAAAAACTTATGTGTCATTTTTCATGCATGCTTAGAAGTGTAGATCAGCATTTAGAGTTGTAAAGATTGTGAGAAGTGTTACGTGTTTTGAGTATTAGTGTATATGCTAATCATTGGTATGAAAACACTTGCAAGGGCACCTCAAAAGAACACTTAACCACAAAAATTATCAGCAGAAAGTTACTAAATAGTTTGCTGTCCTAAAAGGAAGCAAAGGACAGTTTTGGAAGTTCAAACTTAGAGCTAAAATCTGGTCAAATACAGATCAGATTTAGCAGCATGATAGTACCTCGTTTCTCTTCAGTTTCCAACTTCTCTACAAGTAGAAGTGAGGGAGAAATTTGCTTGCTTTGCTGCTAAATTAGAGGATTTTGCACACATCATCTTTGGATGAGAGGAGGAGCATGAACCCAATTAAATGGTGGACTTGTCATGGGGAAAATGTTGTATATTTGCAAATCCTGACCACTTGTATTCTATCACAAGTGGCAAGCTCTTCATGGCGAAAAGGAATTGGACCACCTATGTTTTCATTCATTTTGTGAAGCACAACAGGTTGGGATCGCAAAAGGCCTAGAATCTTATATATTGTGCATTCAAAGCTACACCTTGTGTCTCGTGGGGATGAAGAATATACAAGTGGGCCTCGTAAAGACAGGGATGTGGATGCAAAATGTCCAGACTTGGAACTCTCTCTTGTTGCTCTTGATATTGGTGGTGATGCAACCAAAAGTGGAGTTGCATCTTCTTCCAATCCATGCTCTAGTTTCGTGGAACAAGAATCTTGTTCTATTTTTGTTAATGAGGATGAGGATGACTTGTATTAGGATATGTATATGTACTTGTCTTTATCTCATGTTTTATTTCATTTTCAGCACATATAGCCTCATGTATTAAAACTGATTCTGGATGTATGGCCTCATCTTTAAAGGCTAATTTTGGATTTTGCATCATGTAATCATCTATGGGAGTTAATATAGACATGGTTTTCCTTTTAAAATGTCATTTATGTGTATCATTCTTTTTTTCTTGCAAGACAATGTGTTATTTTTAAAAAAACTATACACACACCACATTTCCCCAAACGTACCCATTTTGGGGGGGTCGGGTTTCCAAGCATTCCGGTTTTGGAAACTTCTAGACGTTTCCACATTTCGTGTAACTTAGCTTGAAGCTTATGGGATATACATATTCAAATTGGGCAGGGAACGTCAATGGCAGGAAGTCTACGATATGCTATACTTTCAGCTTGGGATCTAGGCCTCTATCTTGGTGCAACAAAAAGTAGGTTGCTGAAGCCAGATATAAGAAAACAACCAAAACGATGTGTGAGGTGAAGTGGCTGACAAGAATTCATGAGGTCCTTGGCTTACAACAAATGGAATCTACTCCTTTGTGATAAATCAAAATTCTATTCAACTAGATAAAAACCCTATCTGCAGCTACAACTAAACATATAGAGGTTCACTGCCATTTTATTAGAGAGATTTCAAAGTGAAGAAGCAGAACTTGTGTACTGTAATACCAGCAATCAAGTGGCATATATGTTTACCAAAACACTGATCAAAGAAAAGAACAAAACGTTCAGAGGTATACTGGAAATTGAGAACAGACTAATAGTTAAGGGGGATGTTAGAATTGATGTTACACCATGTTTCTGGTACATGGGAGCATGTACCTGGTACGACCGGAGACTTCCTGCCCCCCAAATTTCAGGGGATGGCCGGGTACGTTAGGGGATAGAAAATTGGGGACCCTGCCCCAAATATATAAAAATATACTAATGTTAAAAAATTTAAAAATAGTCATAAAAAATAAACATTGAAAACCGTGAAACCAACGATATCACATCAGCCATTTGCACATTTCGATATCTGATCAGTCGTTGTATTTCTCATGTTGTAACCAGAAGTAAACTGTAAAAGAGTAAAGACAATCAAAATGAAATATAATGATATACAATGGTTCAGAATCTACATAATATGAAGTTTGAACTTAAGAATATCAATTTGAGAAATCACTACTCCAGCAATTTGTAGGTGGATTATGTAAATCAGAAAAAAAAAAAAACTGCTTCTAAAGGTTTCCAACCACAGTTCCTACTAGAAATTGCAAAAAAATTACTGCTGTGACTAAAATTTGGCCACAAGAAAGCCTCTCCAATGTGTTCAGATTAGAATACAATGAAAAGATGCTGCAAATCCACTGCCGTTGTAAGTTTTCCATTAGCAAACCACCGCCCAATACCAAACAACTACCCAACACCAAAAATGACAATTACAAATGATCATTGTGATTTGTTTAATGGTTTGCTTAGGCTTTATAGAGTGTAAGAGGGTTAGTGGGACCCGATAAAATAGGGCAAGGGTTACCTCTGTGCAAACCCTTTTGCACGAGGCACACATGTCTGAGAGGAGACTGTACCTACTGGCGTACCCTGTTGAGATTTATGTACCTTGGGAAGTGTTCCCCATGTGTTTGTGAGCTTCTAAACACATGTGGGAAGTACTATGTACTTTGTGCCTTGTACTTTGTCTAATTTCACTTTGACTTAGGAGATTTAAGTCAAAAGTGAAATTTGGTCATTTTAGCCTAAATGACTATTAATTCACTTTGTGGGTAAATTAGGAGACATAAAGTGAACTTAGGGAATTTAACCCAAAGTGGATTTGGAGTGAGATTATTGTGGAATGATCTCAACCTTAGATTGGAGATGAGATAGGATGATCTCAACCATCCAATCTTTAGGTTTCCTTATGTATGTTCAAGAGGGGCGGAAAGGGCAAGGAGGAGCTCATTCACTCATTTGTTCACTTGGAGTCTGAGAGTTTGAGAGAGAGAATGAGGATGAGGTTGGAGGCTAGAGTTGAGGAAAGCTTGGGTGCTTCTATTCATGGAGGTAGCCAGGAGGCTTAAACCCTCAGTTATTTGCTGGAGTTGATCTTGCTTGGAGGAGGGCGCACTGATAGTAGGGAGGACTTACAGTGCTCAGATTGCAGTGAGGACAATTTCAGTGGAGAGCTACAGCACAGATTCAGAGTTATGTGTGAGGGTTTCTCCATCAGAACTTCCAGTTGGTAGAGCGCTTCAGTTCAGTGGTTTTGGCAACTTGTGAGGAGGGCGCACCATCCTAGGGTGCATCTCTACCATTTGGACGTGTGTTTCAGCTTGGTTCAAGCTGCTATTGTATCAGGTTCATCTGTTTATTGTACTTGTTGTATTCCACCTTTTTTTCTCCACATATATACACTCATATTCCAAACTGGTTTTCCCTAGGATGGTTTTATCCATGGTCATGTTGATCAAAAATACATGTGTTCATTTTCATGCATGCTAGTGTTTAGAACAGCATTATTTCAGCTCTAAAAATCTCTAGGTGTGTTACATAGTTTATGGTATGCATGTGCTAACATCTTGTGACAAAAACT
>JASDQU010503934.1:101801-136134 GCA_032191745.1 Picea mariana
CTGCAGAATAGGAGTCCCCACAGGATATTGGGGAAGATGAATCTTGAGGAGGCCTTCACTAGTAGGAGGTCCGATGTCGAGCACATCAGGATCTTTGGGTGCTTGACCTATTCTCATGTCCCCTCAAAAAAGAGGACAAAGCTAGACCCCACATCCTAGCAGGGGATTCTAGTTGGATACTCAGAGGTTTCCAAAACCTACCGTATCTACATTCCATCACTTAGGAGAGTGGTGGTGAGCAGAGATGTCAGATTTGAGGGTAGGGCTTTTCAGAGATCTCACGAGTCGAGAGTCAGTGTAGAGGATGATGCACAGGCACTGATTGATGTCTCAAAGGGAGCACAGCCTCAAGTTTTTGGTACGCTAGTTTCAGGGTGATAAGGTCACCTTGCACAGCTTCAGGGTCACAGTCAGAGGATGTTCAGTCAAAGGGGGCAGAGGCTTCAGGATCTCAGAGTGTTAAGACTAGACCTGAGGCAGATACTCTTGGGCAAGGAGATCTTACTTCTCCATTGACTACTTCAGGGAAGAGGGGACCTAGATGGTTTCAGGAGACCCTGAAGGAAGCCAAGGAGAACGTAGGMGAGCCCAAGAGATAGTTCAGAAAGAGTAGACCTCCAGTGAGACTTGGATCCTATTTGCTTTAGTGACGAGTATCTCAGATACAGAGCCACAGACATTTATGCRGGCAGTGGACCAACAAGCTTGGCGAGAGGCAATGCTGGAGTATGACTCCATTGTGCGCAACGATGTTTAGGAGGTGGTTCCGAGGCCAGTGGGGAAGCCAGTTGTGACTTCCAGGTGGTTGTACAAAACCAAGTATGTTGCAGATGGCAGCATAGAGAAACACAAGGCCTGATTTGTGGCGCGAGGCTTCTCTCAGATAGAGGGAGTGGATTATGATGAGACATTCGCACCAATTGCGAGATACACCTCGATCAGGAGTATTATTGCCATAGTGGCGAAGATGGGTTGGAGCATACATCAAATGGATGTGAAGACTGCATTTCTAAATGGCTTTATAGATGAGGAGGTGTACATTGAGCAGCCACAGGGGTTCGAGGTGAGTGAGAGGGAGTCTCCCGTGTGCCTTTTGAGAAAGGCACTTTATGGTCTGAAGCAAGCTCCCAGAGCTTGGTATTCATGTATTGACACATACTTGCTTCAAATGGGCTTCGAGAAGAGTGATGTTGATCCTAACCTCTATTACATCATTACAGGTGAGGACATGCTCATTCTCATTCTGTATGTGGATGACTTGTTCATCACAGGAGCCGAGGATCTCATAGCTGAGTGCAAGTTGGGACTTGCATCAGAGTTTGAGATGAGTGACATTGGGTTGATGCACTATTTTCTAGGTATGGAGGTATGGCAGGAGGAGGGACACATATTTCTTGGGCAAGGGAAGTATGTTTCAGATATTCTGAGCAGATTTCAGATGGAGGACTACAGACCTATGTCGACACCCATAGTTACCAACTAGAAGAGGCTTAGTGCTTCAAATTCCTAGTTGGTAGATGCTACAGTTTATAGGCAGTAGATCGGTTCACTTATGTATCTGGTCAACACTAGACCAGATATTTGTTTTTCCGTGAACACTCTCAGCCAGCATATGGTAGAGTCGAGGAGTGTTCACTGGATTGGGGCAAAACATGTGTTGAGGTACATTGCGGGGACAGTTGATTATGGCCTAGACTATATTAGAGGTGATGGGGTCAGTTTGGTTGGCTACACCGACTCAAACTGGGCAGGATGTGCTACTGACAGGAAAAGCACCTCAGGGTGTTGCTTTGGTTTGGGGTCAAGACTTGTTTCCTGGTTCAGCCGGAAGCAGAAGTCAGTTGCTTTGAGTTCTGCCTAGGCAGAGTACATGGCGGCCAGTCAAGCCAGTGGCGAGGCCATTTGGCTTCGTAAGATGTTGGTTGGATTATTTGGTCAAGAGTTGCCACTGATCGTCATACACTGCGATAATCAGAGTTGTATCAAACTCTCTAAGAATCCAGTTTTCCATGACCGGTCAAAGCACATTGAGATCAGATATCGCTTCATCAAAGATTGGGTTCAAAGAGGGGCAGTACAGTTACAGTATATATCGACTAACGAGCAGATTGCAGACATCCTCACCAAGGCCTTGCCAAGGAGCAAACATCTCTACTTCAGAGACAAGATGGGCTTGGTGAGAAACACTTTCCTCGGTAAAAGGGAGTGTTGAGATTTATGTACCTTGGGAAGTGTTTCCCGTGTGTTTGTGAGCTTCTAAACACATCTGGAAAGTACTATGTACTTTCTGCCTTATACTTTATGTCTAATTTCACTTTGACTTAGGAGATTTAAGTCAAAAGTGAAATTTGGTCATTTTAGCCTAAATGACTATTAATTAACTTTGTGGGTGAATTAGGAGACATAAAGTGAACTTAGGGAACTTAACCCAAAGTGGGTTTTTGAGTGAGATTATTGTGGGATGGTCTCAACCTTAGATTGGAGATGAGATAGGATGATCTCAACCATCCAATCTTTAGGTTTCCTTATGGAGGTTCAAGAGTGGTGCAAAGGGCAAGGAGGAGCTCATTCACTCATTTGTTCACTTGGAGAGTTTGAGAGAGAACATGAGGATGAGATTGGAGGCTAGACTTGGGGATAGCTTGGGCGCTTCTATTCATGGAGGTAGCCAAGAGGCTTAGACCCTCAGTTATTTGTTGGAGTTGATCTTGCTTGGAGGAGGGTGCACTGATAGCAGGGAGGACTTACAGTGCTCAAATTGCAGTGAGGACAGTTTCAGTGGAGAGCTACAACACAGATTCAGAGTTGTGTGTGAGGGTTTCTCCATCAGAGCTTCCAGTTGGCAGAGCGCTTCAGTTTAGTGGTTTTGGCAACTTGTGAGGAGGGTGCACCATCCTAGGGCGCATCTCTGCCATTTGGACTTGTGTTTCAGCTTGGTTCAAGATGCTATTGTATCAGGTTCATTTGTTTATTGTACTTGTTGTATTCCACCTTTTTTTCTCCACATATATACACTCATATTCCAAACTGGTTTTCCTCGGGGGGCTTTTATCCAGGGTCATGTTGACTAAAAATACCTGTGTTCCTTTTCATGTATGCTAGTGTTTAGAACAGCATTATTTCAGCTCTAAAAGATCTCTAGGTGTGTTACATAGTTTATGGTATGTATGTGCTAACATCTTGTGACAAAAACTACATGCTAGAGCACCTAAATGGCCTATGTAACCGTAACAAAACAGCAAAGAAGTTACTAAACAGTTTGCTGTTATAAAACAGCAGTAAACCCTTGTYTGACAGTTGAAACTTAGAGCCAACTTGAGGTCAAAGACAGACCTAGTTGGCAGCTTGTTAGGACCTAGAAAATCTTCATACCCTGCCTTACCTGACATACCCTACCTTATGATGTTGCAGGTGCATATGGGGCATACCCAGTATGCMCCTGGGATCCCCAGTACAATGTCCCCAACATACCCAGGTTTCTAGTACGTTTACCCTTGAAACACTGGTTGGAATGTAATAATTATTATGTTTGTGTACCTGTAGTTATCTGGGCCCATGTGCCACATTAGTTTGTCATGTTAGTATATTATCTATAAATGATGATTAGGCATGGGTTCTGATACCGTTGTTTCTAGAAATTCCAAAAGAGGAGATTAAGGACTCTAAATTGTACTTCCACCTTCGTTTTACACTCATACATAGACATATAACTTAGCATTTGATATAGTATGGGTTAGCTCCTACCTAAATTCTAGTGTTTTATATCTCTGAAGGAACAAATTCCTTCAATTGTAATGTAAATACTGATTTTGCAATAAAATTTGTGTTCCTATTTATAAAATTGTCTGCATCAAATTCTCACACTGTTATGAGCGTTGGCTTACATGCTAATATCAAACCTGTCTGTACATACAGTAGGTTCTAAAATATGCATGCACATATTTATCTCCAACTTCTAATAGCATCTGTATACAAGCATGCTTAGAACATGGAAAATCTCTAGAACTTAAATTACTACTCGAGATACCAAAAGTTCACAGAAAATTCAAAATAATGAAGATTCAAATAACCAAAGCCCCAGATATAGCTACCTTTTTTATCAGTCCTTGAGATGATAGAAGCTTATGGAAAGTGCGCATAAGCATCTCTTCTTCAACCTGAAAATACAAGTTCCAATATTGGTTTAAGAAGACTTAGGAAACATGGAAAAAATCAGTAAGCAAAAAAACCATTGAACACAGAATCTCATCATCCTGATTTGTTAGTTAAGGCTATTTGAGATCATAGTTGCAAATATCATCAATATATCATATGTTTTTCAACTCCATGATACTATCGGATAAAAAGTCACAATATTTTGAGGGGTATGACAATATCGCGATATATCGTCAAAACATTGGAAGATGGCGAAAAATATCAGCCAGGTAATGAGAATTTTTTAATTTTCTGGATTCTTTTGCTCATTTTGAAGAGGAAAAGCAGGGTACTAAGAACAAAGGGGTTACTCACCATTACCTTTGCCCATAAAGAGGATAAAGGGAGGGGGTTGCTTTAGATTTTTTTTAAAATAAAAAAAATTGAATGTTTTAGTTTGATTTTAAGATTGCCAATATTTTTATTTCCCTGATATTTTTGATGAGTTTCCTTACAGACCCTTGGTGATGTATTCAAATTTCACCTACACGATATTTGCAACATTGTTTGATATTACTTAAATTTATTCAAAAGGACATAAATTTAAAGTAGGTGCTACTTGAAGCCATTTTTCAAATTTCTCATGCTTGCTGATTGGGAGAACAGTAACAAACTTGGTTAATGACTCTTTGAGGGTTTGGTTTTCAGAACACTAACATTTTATTTAGATTAATTTAAGTATTAAAATACATCGGTGGCTACAAATGGTCTATGAAATTTTCAAAGTACAACAATGCATAAGCATTGGGAATGCTAAAGCAACTCCTTAAGCACCGTGAAAGAAATAAAAGAGTACAAGGACAAAGTTGAAATAAATACCATCAAACCCCAGAGAACCCAAAAAAAAATGAGAAAGGGTTTTGAGGATCTCAAGGAAGAATCACAAAACCAACAAAGTCGTAACTCTCAGCTCTTCTAACAACCAAGGAAGAAGTGCAGAATGAGATTCTTTTTGTCCACTAGTTTTGTATCCCAAAGTCTATGCTGCCTCATTGGAGTTTTTCTTATGATGCCTCTAGCCACTGGAACCATCAAGAGGCTAGAAGTAAGATGGGGAGATACATCTCTGAGAGTTTTCTGTCAGAGGCGAAGCATCTTACCAAGGAATAAGGCAATATATCTCTTATCTTCATACTGTCTTAACTGATACACCAAGGGTAATAACACCAACAACAATAATTCAAAAGATTCAGAAAGTTCCATAATTGATTCAGATAATGAAAGCCAATACAATATAGAAGTAAACATAGAATCAAGAGGAGAATATTCTTCCCCAACATCTCATTAACAATTGTAACCAGAATCTCCCAGCCAAGAATGCTTAAGCTTAGGGGTTTTGTAAAATATCCAATGGAACAGTATTGAGCGATGCTAAAAGTACATATAACTTCTTCAATGTCCATATGGAAAAAAGACTAAATATATGTCTGCCCAGTAGAAGACTTCAAGTTCCATGTAATGGTTGTTAATGGCAAGCCACAAGACAATTCCAACAGTCGGGAAATGTCAAAGTAAACATATCCATTCAGGATTTCAAAATGACAATATATTACCGTCCATTGCCCTAGATTACCATGCATTAACCCTAAGAGGTGTAGAAGGAGTGCTAGAGTGGATTAGTTGGTACAAATAGGTAACTACGCCACAAATTTGGGAATGGCCAGAAATAAAAATTGTATGGATCTGCCCAACTCCCACAGAGGAGATAATATTGTCACACCAAATGCAGAAGTTGATCTGAAAAGGAGCTCCAGCAGATATGGTGCAATGTCACCCTATGGAAGCATTACCTACCGAAATATTTCCATCTCAAAAGGAAGACATAGATCACAACATCAAGAAAAATAAAGAAGCATTTCAGAGTTACGAAATTACCTCCAGAGCAAGAGATTGAGCATGCAATAGAGGTCAAATCCAGTTCTTCTCCTTAGCATAAAACCATATAGGTATACACACAATGACTAACTGATGTTGAATGTCTGATTGGGGACCGCCTAGGATGTGGAGTCATCACCAAGAGCAAAAGGCCATTTCAAGATACTGTAATCTTGGTTAAGAAAAGGATGGATCTTTTAGGTTGTGTCTTGGTTACAGTGGATTGAACAAAACTACAATAAAAAATAGACTCCTAATACTCTTCATTGACGAGATGTTAGATAAATTACATGGGGCCAAATATTTGTCCAAGCTAGATATGCAATCAGGGTACTATCAGATCAGAATTTGTTTAGAAGAAATGGAAAACACTGCTTGCAAGACACATGAAGGCCACTGTGAATTTAAGGTGATGCCATTCTGGCTTAAGAACACTCCAGAAACCTTCCAAGTCAGACGTGAGTGAACATTTTAGACCTTTTCTTAGAAAAATTGTCTAGATATTTTTTAATGACATGTTTATTTAAATTTTATAGCAAAGATGTGGAAAGATCACATACAGCATTTGGAATAAGTTTTCATTGTTTTACAGGGAAAACAATATGATGGAAAAATGTTAAAGTGTACTTCTAGAACAAAAGAAGTAGAATATTTCCATCACGATATCTCTAAATAGAGAGTTAGAGTGCATCCAAGTAAGATCAAACCAATCACCAATTGGCCTAGACCAAAAATGTTTCAAAGTTAAGGGGATTCCTTAGATTAACCAGGTGCTATAGATTATTTATGCAAAATTATGCACATAAAGCAGCAACTCGACCTGTAATCCTGCTCGACTCCTCAATCTTCGTGCCATGTCCACATGGCCCCTTGTGGTTCGTCGGCCCTGTATCTCTTGTTTGTGGCTCAAACAGTTACCTTCTGAGCTCCACCTGCTTCACTCTAATGACCTCGTCCCTGTCTTTGCCAGTAAACTTATTTCTCTCGCTCGCATAATCCTATCCCTCTTTACTTGTGCACCCTCTCTGCCCCCAACCCTTCCTACCCATCACAATGACCCCCTTGCAGTTCATTCCACCCTTGCCATCGTTGAACAAGGGCTCAAACTCCCCCTTGTAAAACCCTCTCTCTTCTACATCTACAAACTACTCAATGCTTGGTATGGCAAACCCTGATCTATCAATAGATGAGGGAGACACTAAAACAAAGGGGAGAATAGAGACAGTTCCAAAAGCAGTCTTGCAAAACTTTGAAATTGGTGACAACAACAGCACTCAAAGTCTTGGACTATCGAGAAGCATCTACACAAGAATTCAGGGGCCAATCAAAAGAATGGAACTTTGGAGATATCCTAGAATTATGGAGAGAGGTCTATAAATTCGCCAATAGGGTCATTGAAATTGAATTCGTGAACTTAATTCTAAAACAGCCGTTCAATGATTCCAAGAAATAGGATATTCTTCACCCCCAAAGGATTCCCTCCATGTGGAAATCCAAGATCTTAGGAACAAGCAAGACAAAATATGTTCCCAGCAAGACTTATTCAAACAGGAGGTCGAGACTCAACAGGAAACCCTCAATTCCTCTATCCAGGTGGTTCGGGAGAGAAACAACACATCCCCCCATCTAGAGATCGAAGAAGTGACCTAGACTAATATCCTAAAGGAGCGTACTAGGGACGCTCTAGAGCTAAAATTGAAGATGAGGGAACTCCCATCACCCTCATCTACTTCCCCGAACCCCATGCAGCAAAGGATTTCCTCTCTTCGAGATATCCTAGGCCTTTAAGAGTTGATTCCTAAGAGCGCGAGGTTTCCACACTCTTCCTCCATTTCCACTCCTTTGGCGACAAGCTACAGGCCCTTCCAGCTGAGCAAAAGCTTTTTTCCCTCCCCCAAAGGATCTTTCTTGATGTCAATCTTATGAGAGCCCAACTCGTAGAGCTCAAATAGTCCCTAGAAAAGGTTGGTTGTCATGTCCCCTCCCCTTTGACTACATCAGAGGAGGGGCGCTTTGGCTGAGGGGGCTACCCGTAGGCCATAATCCCCAAAGGTAGGGGAGTCGTGGGTGCAAAAAGGGTATGTTGGGCTTTAGTAGGAGGGTCGAACTTCCATCACCCACAATTTACATGAGAGCCAACCTGAACTAAAGGACAATCATCCACAAAAAAGGGAGAGCCGACTTTATATAAGGGACTAATAAATCCTAAGGAGAGAATATAAATAGAGGAGGAGGTCCATTCAAAGGAGTAACGACCTGGATTAATTTTGGAGTTCTCTTCTGTTTTTGGAGGCGGCTGCCTCAGTCCCTTGGAGGGTGGGTAAACCCTCCCCTTCTTTGCTGAGTTTCGGTGGGTCAAGCTCACCCTAGCTCAGCCTTGCATCTGGAGATTACTCTTGAAGGCTTAAGGACTGTTGAAGAGCTGCCTGTGAGGGGCCGAACCTTGCCAAGGAGCCACAGAAGCTGTTTGGAGGGTGCGCTGGACTATCTTGCACAGGCTGAGGGTTTATTGCCACGAATTGAGGCTGCTGCAGAGGCTGGTGAAACCAGGACTAGGGACTATACCCTGTAGCAGCCTGGGAATTGCAGACCGAAGGCTACAGAAAGGCAGTTAGAGCACTCTGGAGGAGTTGGAGCTACCACAGGAGGTCTGGAGAGTTAAGAGGGACCGAGCTCCCTACCTGCTGTACCAAGGACTCGGGTTTTGTATATTGTTACCAGAATTATTAACTGGGACAGCAGTCTCTTTGAGAATTTTACTGCTGGTTGTTATTGCATATCTGGTATTGGACACTGTTTTGGATACTATTTTATGCTGGTTTACATACGGTTTGGATATGGCCTTGCTGCTAGTTTTGGGACAACATTTACTGCTGGTTTGATACTATTTATTGTTGGTTTGCTGGGTACTTTTTACTGCTGGTATTCTATGCTACATAACTGGTATTTACTGCTACTGTTTACTGCTGCTATTTTTATGGTTCTATATGTATGTTGGATGTTTATAAACGTGCCCCATTGTTGGTAGACAAACTGTTTGGCACTGCACAAATTAACTGTTCCAAGTTGACCTAATTCCCTTTCCCCAGCCTGGAAAAACCCTAGGTATTTTACAGTGATATCAGAGGTCGTGATCTTGCCAGCCTGAGGGGTATTCAGTAGAAGAGAAATCTGCAACAGTCAACTAAGGTCAAGGGCAGCATACTAAGGTTGGAAAGATGAAGACCAAGAAGGAGCTCATGGCTGAAATAAAGTGGGAACTAGCGGTAGGCAAGTACATGACTTACTATCCAGAGTATTTAGCATTGATTAAAGAGTTTTGTGCAGCCGTGTCTTTTCAAGACTATTGCACTATCAAGTATGGAAGTTGGCCCGAAGATTCCTTCAATAGCACAAGACGAATATTGAAGGAAGATATGGCAGATGAACACAGGGATCCATTGGTGGCACAGGCACATTCCCACGTAAAGGAGTGTGCATCCAGCAATGGTGAGGAGGTGAGCATAGAGGGGGACCAAGCAGTGGTCTATGATGAGACCGTTGACACTAGTATGTTGATGGGGTCTGTCATTCGTACTGATGATGAGGGGGCATCCCATCTATATTGACTACGAGGATGACGACACAGCAGCACCTCATGCACCTTTAGCAGTGTCCTATGAGATCCATGACACCAACACTTTTGACAGACAGATTGATGGCATACACGTTGAGAGTATTTATGATGATGAGGGTATGCTAGCACCCAGCTACGATGAGCATTCAACATCCCATGATGATGATGAGGGCATGATGGTACTCACATATGATGGAGGAGGGGTGTTTGAGAGATCACCAAGGGACATGGACCCTTCTTCATAGGAGTCATGTGTGGAGGACAATGTCACGCATGAGTCCCATCATAGCATGGTATTGCCTAGTGCATCAGGTGATGATGTGAGTGAGGAGCCTCTCGTGACGAGTTCGGACAAGGAGCATTTTGAGTTGTTGATACTCGAGGAGATTTATGACTCCGAGAGGGTGGATTGCGCTCTTAGTTGGCAGTGCGGCGATCATGAGACCTTTCTTTCGAAGAGCACATTAGAGGCTCAGAAGATAGTTGAGCACCTTTCTTGGGGACCATCCCACGAGGGAGTATATGCATCCATGGATTGGGTGGACAAGTACATGACAGACATGGACACACTCTGGGATACAAATGCGGCCATCATCAGTAGAGTGTTAAGGACAGTAGTGCACACGGGACACCGGATGGTACAGGCGGACACAGTGGTGTGCGACAGTCTGTAGGGGACTACATTGGCATACAATAGTGTGCAACGGAGCTTTGGAGCAATGCCTCCAGGGAGACCTCCTGACAGAGGTCTCTAGGATACCATTGATTTGAGGTTCCTTAGGATCGGAGAGGGGATGGGTGAGCCTGAGGAGCAGCATAATCCTTGGTGATCGAGCTTCATCAAGGATGCCAGCAGATGAGGATCAAGGAGTCGGACACTCACGAGTATGTTCCCAGATATCATCAGGCGACCTTGGTCATGCCTTGGGGGTTGACCAACACATTTGTCACTCTCCAGTATGGCAAACAGTTGTCAAGGCATTTGTTGTTGTGGTTTGATGCCCTTTGCAGGACATGGGAGGAACCCCTGAGCCACTTGAGTGGGACAGATAGCCTTGTACCAGTGGCAGAGTCCATCCATTGGGACTTGGTGATCAGTGTATAGGGTGCACAGTGGGAGTTTCAGACTCTATTGGAGCAATGCCCAGACTTTTCAGCAACAGACATTGGGAGTGGTAGACTTCCAATATGGTGGTGGGATCCAGGCATTCATCAGAGTGATGGGTTGCTTCAGGTGAGATTGACGACCGACGGAGCCAAGGTAGTGATTGGTCTGCATCATGATGGGAATGAGGTGAGAGGAGTTGTGGACTCTTTCTTTTCCCTCAAGAAGCCCAGGATCGAGGATAGTTGTGGATTGACAGGTGTTGACTTCACTAAGATATCTGTTAAGTTTTTGATGCTTAGCTCATGCAGATGTAGTTTATTTCAATTTAGCATTAACTGAACCATAACCATTGCAGCAACAATACACAAGATGCAGTAAACCAAGATCACAAGAAGAATAACCATGCACAAAAGATACCAGAAATATCCTGGGAAAACCCTTCTCAACCAAGGGAAAAAATCAACAATCCTTTGCTTATATTGCCAAAAGAAGATCCACCATCCACCACCAAAACCTAGCACACAAGAGGGTGCTTCTAAGATTGAGAAAACTAGCTCCTAGAAAAGTGCGAACTGCAGTCCTCATAATTTCAGACCATGCGTTGAGTTAGTGAGAGATGATCCACAATGGGGATCTATCTCTTATTTATACAAAACTTAACTCAACAAATAGACATGACACTTGGCACAATAGGGCCGACCTGTACAACTTAATAATATAATTAATAATTACACAATAGTAATTATCTCTGCATGGTGGTGCCAACTTGTACCCTTTACAACATAAATTAGGGTTTTACCAAAGTCTTACTCTTTGACAATATAGCAAGGGATCTCACACATCCACTAGTGCTCAGCCACTAGGGACACGTCCACCTGTGCTCAGCCACAAGGACGTCACTCTCAACAGATTAACTCAACTAAGTCGACAGGAGTACCATCTGGAGATCCATCTCAAGCTGACTCAACTAAGTCCATAGGAGTACAAGGTAGGAGACCATTTCAAGGCGACTCAACTTAATCCAGAGGAGTACAAGGCAGGAGACCATCTCAAGTCATCTCAACTCAGTCCAGAGGAGTAGACAAGAGACCACACGTCATCACAACTCAATCCAGAGTCTGATGCACACCCATCACATGGGCTCTCTCACAGATCGTCTCAACTCAGTCCAGAGGAGAACGACACTCCCATCACATGGGCTCTCTCATACAGATCGTCTCAACTCAGTCTAGAGGAGAACGACCTGGAGAATGTCTCATGAAGCTGCAATCAATAACACTCCCTCTCAGCTAGGGAGGCATTCTCCACCACGCCAAGTCTCTCACGAAAGTACTTGAACTTCGCCCTGGCAAGTGGTTTGGTGAAGACATCTGCAACTTCCTCATGTGTAGAAAGGTATTGCACATGTGATGCTTTTCTCTACACCATATCTCTGATATAATGGTATTTGATCTCAATGTTTTTCGATTTATCGTGAAACACAGGATTCTCAGAGAGCTTCACACAGCTCTGGTTATCACAATGGATAACGGTGGAATCCATCTCGTGACCAAATAAGTCTGCAAGGAGCTTACGTAGCCACACTGCTTCGCGGACTGCCTCACATAATGCAATGTACTCTGCTTCTGCGGTACTCAAAACACAGGAGTTTGTTTCCTGGTACACCAGGAAACCATGGCGGATCCCAAAGTAAAACAACAATTGGATGTACTCTTCTGGTCCACGGCACTCCTTGCAATCTCATGTCTACACCGAAGGCATATCTCAGGCCATACCCAATTGTGCTTCGTAGATATCTCAACACATGCTTCCCTGCTATCAGTGTGTCTGTCTGAGCTGACTCATAAACTGATTGAGTGCACTTCATTGCATAGCATATGCCAGGTCTAGTGTTAGCCAGATACATCAATGATCCAATCAGCTGTCTATAAAGATGTGGATCAATCTCTCCTGAATTAGTAGAAGCCTCATTCATTTTTCTTCAAGTTCATCACCATCGGTGTAGGCATGGATTTGCAGTCCATCAGCCCGAATCCTTTTAATATCTCAACTGTATATTTTCCTTGACTCAGGAAAATCTTATCAGTCCTCTGCCATACTTCTAGTCCAAGAAGTAGTGCATCATACCACGGTCCTTCATCTCAAATTCAGAAGCCAATGCACGCTTTCATTCAACAATAAGGCTTTTTGAATCGGTGAGGAATAAGTTATCACATATAGGACCAAAATCAGGCACTCGTCACAAACAATGTGATAGTATAGGTTGGGATCAGCAACACTCTTGTTGAAGTCCAAACTCATCAAGTGACCAACAATCATCCTCGAGGTGCCTGCTTTAGTCCACACAAGGCTATCTTCAACCGGTATACATGAGATTCCTTCTCATGTATCACGGATGGAAGTGTATCGGGCAACAGGAGAAAATGTCTCCTCATAATCTATTCCCTCCACCTAAGAGAATCTTCTAGCCACAAATCTCGCTTTGTACTTCTCGACACTTCCATCAGCTGCGTGTTTGATCTTATAGATCCACTTGGAAATCACCACAGATTTCCCTTCCGGTCTCAGAACAATATCCCACACATAATTCTTCATGATGGACTGATACTCTTTGGTCATGGCATCTTGCCAAACCTGCTCGCCTGCTGCTTCTCCATGACAAGAAGGCTCAATATCAATGATGTGGCTCATGGTTGAAACATAGCTCGAAAATCTCTGTGGTCTCCTGCTCTCTCGGAATGTATCACGAGGAGCTGCATGTCCCTCTGCCTCCTACAGAGTCTGTCGAGCTCATGTAGGCTTCTTCCAGCCTACTGCCATGTCTCTAGGAATCATCAGCTGGAGCTACAGGATCAATTGGATCAACTAGATCAATAATTGTCTCCCTTTGAACTGCTGAAGGGGGAGAAGGTATTGTCTCTTTCTTCTTCTCAAATAGTTTGACTCCCTCTGAGTCAAGTGACTTCCTCTGAAGTCGGAAGGATAAACATCTTCCTTTTCCTATGTTGCTAACCTGGAGACATCCCAGGTCTTCTCAGTTCCTCTACTGTCTCTACAGTACTTTGTTGGCCTCCCGTACTAGGATAATAACCAAGATGACCTCCCGTAGGGATAACAATCAAAATGGCCTCCTGTACTAGGATAATAACCAACCAAGAAGAATTGGACTCTCGTACCAGGGATCATGGCCCTTCAATAATGAAATAAGAAATCTAGCCTCCCATAGGGATAACAACCAAAATGGCCTCCTGTACTAGGATAATAACCAAGATGGCCTCCCGAAGGTATAATAACCAAAATGGCCTCCTGCACTAGAATAATAACCAAGATGGCCTCCCAAAGGGATAACAACCAAAATGGCCTCTTGTACTAGAATAACAACCAACCAAGAAAATTTTGGACTCCTGTACCAGGGATAATGGTCCAAAGTCATGAGGGATCCCACACCAGGGATAATAACCTTTATTATCAAAATGCAAGTTACTACAGAGTAATGATCAAATAAGGGAAGTAGCACAAACTTACCTTAGTCTACAATCATGCTCAATCTTGCTTTTGGTCTTCCCAAGAAGACTGAGGTAGAGAAGAACTCCTCGTCATTCTTGCTTGCATTCCTTGACTTCTTTTGAGGTGGCTAAAGTTGCTTTCCTCTCTTCTCGCATAGTGACAAGGGCTTGAAACCTTGCACATCACTAGCTGCAAGTCTAGTCTCCTCACTAGAGATTGAATAAGATGCACTTGTAGCACACACTCAAAAAATCACGCCAAGGATCACTCTTGAAACAAGTTTTCAGTGATTTACCTCAAAACGAGAATGTCTTCAAACTCATTAGATTTAGAACTACTTCCTGTAGCAAGATCTGGAACTTGTGCCCAGGATGAATCTCAAGTTTGGTCTAGCTGCTCCTTAATCTTTGCTTTGGGCATACACAAGATGGCTCCAAATTTCACCCTCAAATTTCGCATTAAGTACCAGGTCTGGAACTTGCCAAGGTTACTACTGAAAGGCAGCCCTTAAACTCTGGAATTCTGTGCCAAGAGGAGAAGTCCTTGACTTCTGAAATTTTCTCCAAAAAGATGGTCTTAATTCTGCCATAGAATAAGCATTAGAACAGACCTTAAAATCTGTCTTATCACTGTTCAAAAACAGCCTTAGAATCAGGCCTGAGTTTTGTCACAAAACTGTCTCTAAACCTGCTTAAAAAAATGTCATAAAGACTGATCTCAGATCCACTTCCCTGCTGCTACAGATCTGTCATAGAATTCTGTCACAATTTCAGTCTTTAAATCTGCTTCAGATATGTCATAAAGACTGATCTTAAATCTACTCAGTGCTGCCATGGATTTGTCATAAAAGACTGTCACACATTCAGCCTTTAAGATGCCTCATAGCCGGCCTCAAATTTCCCTCAAAATATTCGGTCTGCAATTTGATTTAGGTCTGTGGTTAAGCCTCCTGTAGGTCTGCTGTTAAGGGTTCTTCTGGCTGCAGCAGCCCTAGAGGGGTTTCTTTATGCTGCGGTCTCCCTTTAAGACCCTCAACAATGCTCAGCCCAGGCTAATAGGCCTGTGGACAGCCTTGAACTTCATTACAGTGGTCCAGCCCCTTTCTTATACACCAGCGGCAGGGGTTTAGCAGCTCAACCTCCCACAGCCTTCCTTCATTTGACTGTGCAATGGTCTTCTTCAGGAACTGCGCTGATACCATGTTAAGTTTTTTATGCTTAGCTCATGCAGATGTAGTTCATTTCAATTTAGCATTAACTGAACCATAACCACTGCAGCAACAATACACAAGCTGCAGTAAACCAAGATCACAAGAAGAATAACCATGCACAAAAGACACCAGAAATATCCTGGGAAAACCTATGTTGCATTGGTTTTCGGGACGGGGGAACGGCGGGGATGGGGGGACGCGTCCCCGGGACGGCTAGAGCGCACCCCCAAATTTTGGGGGGCACGGCGGGTTGGGGAAGGCAATAATATATATATATATATCAAAAAATATTAAAATTCACCATAAACATTTGTAGTTGTTTCAAGTTTGTAAGCATATCAAGCTAGCTATACTATACAGTATTATGCACAGCCCTTACACTTGCCAATTCTGAAAAAGCTCGACCAATTTAAAAAAGGGCAGAGTGGCATTTCATTATTGAATTCTAGACAAGAGCAAAATGCAGTTTAGCTTTAGGAAACTTAAATGAGAAATGTCTCTATAGCAGTTTTTCTTAATCATATTTCTTGTTAATGACGATTATGTTAAAACATAAAAGGCATTCCCTTCTCAATAGGTTTTGTAGATTTTTATGGTTGTGTTGAAAACCACTATAAAACACTTTGGTTCTGTAAAGAGATTAGATTCATATTTCAGATTAAGAATGTGATTGAATAGGAATKTATTCAAACATTTAGTGCYCAATCRAAGTCACTACTATCTGATTGTTTTCACARTGCTTGAGGTTGGGATGGTGGAAGCACTATAATTGAATGACTCTTGAAAACCCATGTACAATATGTAAAAGCTAAGATGACCAGAAAAATGAGAAGAACAAGAACAATAACCATAAGGATCAGCCCTTTGAAATGTTGCATTTCTTGTTTTTTTGACATGGAAACTTTGTTTGTTGTAACCTTCTTGTTGAAAATACAATATTTAAATCACTAGAAACCCAAATCAAAACCCATCATACAAAACCCATGTTTTGAGCTACAACTTTTACAACAAATTTAGATTCAATGCAATACAAAAATAATGGATGGAAAAAATGATCTTATTGTCCAATCATCAATTTCCATGATTGTCAAGACTGAAGATATATGCCCTGAATATCCCCAAAATCTGCCCAAAAAAATCCCTGAAATCTGCCTAGAACATCCTTGAAATCTACTATCCGTAACGTCCCTGAAATCTGTCGGGAACGTCTTGGGGACGGCCAGCAAGTCCCCGAGTCCCCAATGAAGTCCCCAACAATTTGGGTAAGTTTCCTAAGGGTCCCCAAGTCCCCGGTATGCGGGAACGGCAGGTACGCAGGTTTTTTGGGGGGGGACGGGTCCTCGTGCAACAGAGGGGAAAACCCTTCTCAACCAAGGGGAAAAGCCAGCAATCCTTTGCTTATATTGCCAAGAGAAGATCCACCATCCACCACCAAAACCTAGCACACAAGAGGGTGCTTCTAAGACTGAGAAAACTAGCTCCTAGAAAAGTGTGAACTGTCGTCCTCAAAATTTCAGACCATGCGTTGAGTTAGTGAGAGATATGATCCACAATGGGGATCTATCTCTTATTTATACAAAACTTAACTCAACGAATAGACATGACACTTGGCACAATAGGGCCGACCTATACAACTTAATCATACAATTAATAATTACACAATATTAATTATCTTTGTATGGTGGGGGCTACTTGTACCCTTTACAACATAAATTAGGGTTTTACCAAAGTCTTACTCTTTGACAATATAGCAAGGGATCTCACACATCCACTAGTGCTCAGCCACTAGGGACACGTCCACTTGTGCTCAGCCATAGGGACGTCACTGTCAACAGATTAACTCAACTGAGTCCACAGGAGTACCATATGGAGATCCGTCTCAAGCCGACTCAACTAAGTCCATAGGAGTACAAGGCAGGAGACCATCTCAAGCCGACTCAACTCAGTCCAGAGGAGTACAAGGCAAGAGACCATATCAAGTCATCTCAACTCAGTCTAGAGGAGTAGACAAGAGACCACACGTCATCACAACACAATCCAAAGTCTGACACACACCCATCACATGGGCTCTCTCACAGACCATCTCAACTCAGTCCAAGGAGAACAACACACCCATCACATGGGCTCTCTCATACAGATCATCTCAACTCAATCCAAAGGAGAACGACCTGGAGAATGTCTCATGAAGCTGCAATCAACAATAGTTTGGCCGAGGATGGTCCATGATAGGGAGGTCCAGGAGAGGAACACACAGTTTGAGCATGGCATTCAAACGGTGATGATTGGAGGGATGCAACCTCAGCACGATGGTTCCTCTCTACGTTTAGCCTAGGACCCTGGGATTGCAGTTGTGGATAGCAGGGCAGCTGACACAGATGGGATGGCCAGTTTGCGTTCTCCAGAGTTTACTCTTGGGGTGCGTATGAGTGGTTGCTTGGAGGAGCAGTCTTATGAGGAGTTGACTAAGCCTCGACAGTTTATGATTGCTTGGCTCAACAGGGATAGTCTGACAGGTTCTGTTGTGACCATCAGGAAGATCAGTGCTACGAGTGGAGGGTGCTTTGCATCATACATGGTAGTTTGGGACCCCAGTGACTTCACCACTTGTAAGCAGGTCCGAGAGAGTTGTACATGGAGGGACTTAGCGGGCGTTGTGTCAGGACATATGGGGGAGCATATGACTTGGCAGTAGAGCAAGTCGGGGCACACTCTTCAGGTCGATTTGATGCAGTCCTTGCCCATTCTAGAGCAAGGATGGGAGAGTTTGTGGACTGATTACATCACAGATGCACTGAGGTTGCAGAGCATATTGATTGACCAGCCAGCAAGGCTCCTGCACTCCCCAGTGGTCGCATGGGAGTATGGGCCAGCACAAATGACAAAGCTACCTCCTTGGCAGAGATCGATCAGATCAATGCGCTCAAGATTGACTCCCAGCATTAGTGATTACCTTCAGGCAGTTGGTCAAGCGAGGGCGGTGGACCGACAAACTGAGAGGTACTTGCATGACTATGTGAGGTCATGGATTGAGTGGTTACATGTGGGTGAGCATTGCAGTGACACCACCCATGATAGCTTACAAACCACCCAAGATCGACACAGCATGTGTGTGGACGGACACAGAGTGGAGCATAGGTTTGAGATCAGAGATGTGGTGTACTTGAGGGTACAGACATTTAGACCGTCTCCATGGAGGAGAGGCGGCACTGAGCGGATAAGGTCACGCCTCTTTGGTCCCCTTAGGGTGATTCATAGAGCTGGAGAGGTATATTACGAGCTGGAGTTGATCGCGGGTAACCGAGGTCGCAGTATTTACCATGTATCATGCCTCCAGAGGGTGTGGGGACCATAGGTCACTACTCCCATTGAGTTACTGCCTCTAGATGAGAGGGGACAGATGTTGTTGACTTCCGAGGAGATTATGGTTGTCCAGGAGAGGAAACTGAGGAGCAGCGTGATCAGGGAGTGTCGCGTCAGGTGGAGAGATTGGTCGATAGAGAATGCCACGTGGGAGAGCGAGCATATCTTGCAGCATCCTGGTTTGCGGTTGCTTAAGGACAAGCAATCTCAAGAAGGGAGGACTGTCATGTCCCCTCCCCTTTGACTCCATCAAAGGAGGGGCACTTTGGCTGAGGGGGCTTCCTGTAGGCCATAATCCCCAAAGGTAGGGGAGTCATGGATGCAAAAAGGGTGTTGGGCTTTAGTAGGAGGGTCAACCTTCCATCACCCACAATTTACATGAGAGCCGACCTGAACTAAAGGACAATCATCCACAAAAAAGGGAGAGCCAACTTTATATAAAGGACTAATAAATCCTAAGGAGAGAATAAAAATAGAGGAAAAGGTCCATTCAAAGGAGTAACGACTTAGATTATATTTGGAGTTCTCTTCTGTTTTTGGAGGCGGTTGCCTCAGTCCCTTGGAGGGTGGGTAAACCTTCCCTTTCTTTGCTAAGTTTCGGTGGGTCAAGCTCACCCTAGCTCAGCCTTCCATCTGGAGATTACTCTTGAAGGCTTAAGGATTGTTGGAGAGCTGTCGGTGAGGGGCCGAACCTTGCCAAGGAGCCACAGAATCCGTTTGGAGGGTGCGCTGGACTATCTTGCACAGGCTGAGGGTTTATTGCCACGAATTGAGGCTGCCGCAGAGGCTGGTGAAACCAGGACTAGGGACTAAACCCTGTAGCAGCCTGGGAATTGCAGACGGAAGGCTACAGAAAGGCAACGAGAGCACTCTGAAGGAGTTGGAGCTACCACAGGAGGTCTGGAGAGTTAAGCGGAGGGACAGAGCTCCCTACCTGCTGTACCGAGGACTCGGGTGGAGATTTGGGGCCTTGTTCTACAGGCCGAGGGCTTAAGAGTTGACAGAGGCAGCGGCACAGGGCTAAGGAAGGGCATCAGACTCCAATCGGTAGTTGGGGAATGCATCCTTGACAACAGAACAACAGACCCGAGCTGCTCCTTTTACCCAGGCTCACTGTATAAGCTATTAACTTCTAGTAATCCTGAAAATCTGATGTTGTAGAGCTAACTGTTAAGTGACTGCTGAGCAGTCCGGTTCTGTATATTGTTACCAGAATTATCGACTGGGACAGCAGCAATGCATCCTTGACAACAGAACAACAGACCCGAGCTGCTCCTTTTACCCAGATTCACTGTATAAGCTAGTAACTTCTAGTAATCCTGAAAATCTGATGTTGTAGAGCTAACTGTTAAGTGACTGCTGAGCAATCCGGTTCTGTATATTGTTACCAGAATTATCAACTGGGACAGCAGCCTCTTTGAGGATTTTATTGCTGGTTGTTATTGCAAATCTGGTATTGGACACTGTTTTGGATACTATTTTCTGTTGGTTTGGATACGGTTTGGATATGGTCTTACTGCTGGTTTTGGGACAGCATTTACTGCTGGTTTGATACTATTTATTGTTGGTTTGCTGGGTATTGTTTACTGCTGGTATTCTATGCTATAGAACTGGTATTTACTGCTACTGTTTACTGTTGGTATTTCTATGGTTCTATATGTATGTTGGATGTTGATAAACATGCCCCACTGTTGGTAGACAAACTGTTTGGCACTGCACAAATTAACTGTTCCAAGTTGACCTAATTCCCTTTCCCCAGCCTGGAAAAACCCTAGGTATTTTACATTGGTGTAGCTCGAAAGACCAACAAATGGGTCGTTATTAGAGATCTTACGGCAATCATTAAAGACTCCCCCCATCCACGGTGGACACGACCCAAGCCTACCAAATGACACCCTTGTCTGGGGGGAAGCAAGGTGTCAAGGGTCTCTATTGGATGTTATAATTGCAATGGAATATTTTGGTCTTCATTGGGCTCGATTTACGATGCACTTAGACCATCATATATCCTATTTTTTATCGAGACCCATGAGCACCCTGCCAAGGCTATTCTGAACTACCCAAGATACCACCACTTTATCAGTGTGTAGACATGAGACACAAAGCTCAACAATGTTTAGGGTTCAGATGGTGTTGCTTGCTCAATCAAGGACTCACTCTTGAGCAGAGTCACCATGGTTGCATCGAATGATTATGCTAGATTCATGTGGGTTCAGGTCCATGGTCTGCCCCCCTTTCCTCGAGAGATCTACAATGCGACATGCTACTTTCCTCCTGCCTATTTTGGTTTTGCTCTCCATACAGATTCAAACAAGGACGCTTACCAGGATTTATATGTAGATATCGTTTAGCACTCAACCTTGAGTGATATCATCATGTCAGGGGACTTCAATGCCTATAGACCAAACCCATCAGATCTCACTTCACATTAGGTCTAAGGATGCTCTCTATTTGCATAAGATTGATCCAAATTTAGTGAACCCCAATAAGACTCCGAAGGATACCTTGGGACCCCTTACAGTGTACAACAACCCTCTTTTGCACCTTCGCAAGTCTCGTGAGCTACTAATCCTAAATGGCCTCCCTTGCGTTTCAAATTCCAGCAAGTTCACATGTTTTCCTTACAGTGGGGGGTGATAGTGTGGTAGACTATGTCCTAGCCAATCAAGACTTCCTCACCTATATCCACCAACTCTTTGTCATCATGATCCCTCCATCTGACCACTCCCTCTTATCTTTCTCCCTCAAAGCTGGCCACTCTCCCCTCCTTCCCCTCCTCCCCCAGGCCCCCCTTGCACCACTCTTGTTCGACTATGGGGATATGAATGCCTTAATTTCCCACCTCTAATCTCTACTTCCTCCCCTCTCACATTTCCTATCCCTCAAGGCCACATCCTCCAAATACAATCATCTCTCCTTGGACATTTGGGATGCGACTCTAAGTTCCTATCCCCACATTACCATCCTTCTTGCCACACAAACCACAGATCCAACCCTATGAATAGGTGGTGTGACGATGACTACAAAGCCCATCACAAACAACACCATCACGCCCTTCTCCATAACCCTGCATCCTACCCCACCCTTTGAAAATCCCATCACGTTCTTCTCCAATACAAGAGACACCTCTTCATCTCATAAAGGAGATGTGAATTGTGTGCAACCGTTTGTCATTCCCCTAAAACCCTTTAGCACGTCGTCTTTCCCTACCTCTCCAATCTCCCCTCCGATCTTGACCCGCAGTCAATGTTCACCAATACAACTACCCTCTACGATGTTCCTAGGCAACCTCCCATCCTAGTCACCCCCTCCTCCCAGAACCTTGTTACATATTCTTTTACACGGATATTTAGAAGGCTATTTAGGAAATAAACACCAACATAACGATAAACAAGGAGGGTTTCTAAGCCGAGCTTTTCAAACATGGTAGACCAACACTTCTTCACTACATTACAGATTTGTCTAACCATGTTGTTTGTCAGGATTTCCACAATCATGGTCCCACCACATTATTCACCCAATCCACAAATTGGGAACCAGAACTGACCTGAATAATTACTGGGCAATCATGGTGGGAAATATTATCACAGGAGTTGTACTTTTTCAAAGCCCTCCACAAGATCCCAAATCTTGTGTAACTATGGAAGAATCTACCACTGTCACCTACGTAGAGACTTCCCTCGTTTTAGTGATGGAAGAGGTCCACCACAAGGGAGGCTTCCCTGGTGACCTCAAAGGATAAAATAGCAAGATTATTCAAGCCTACCAGCCCCTATCTTGGTCACTTGTTAGTTAGGTTTAGGTCTAAGAAAGGGATAGAAGATAACGATGTAATTTTTGTACCTGTACGAGACAATAAACAATGAGAAGTATATATAGACAATAGCGCTTTCGACACTAGACAAACATTAAATGCTATGGCTGTTGAAAATTTCAGCAGCAAACCAATTATATCACAACAATTGATATATTGCAACAGCAGCAAGTAAAAGTGCTCAGAAATATAGCAATTCACCATGAAAAGTAAGCATTCAAAAAGTATATTATTATCCAATTGCTAGAAGTAATGTCTGAACAAGTTAATCCAATTATAGATGAGTGTATGCAGCAAATTTATATAGTTTTCAGTAGTTGTAGCAAACTTTTATAACAGCAGCAGAAAATATTTCAAGTTTGCTAGAGTTAGGGTTAGCAACTAAGTCACAGGATTTGTCCAAACCCCCCCTCATGTCATTTGTCCATCGAATCTGACACGATTCGACCTGACACGTGTCGGATTTGATGTTGCAACATGTCACGTGCACATAACACGTTGGAATTTCGTGTCTGACACCACGAAATTTCGTGTCACGAAAAAGGGACACGTGTCCCACAGAAAAGCGACCCGCAGGCCCATAAAACCAACTTTTGTCTTGTGTTTGGCCTCATTCTTCCCACAAGTTGGAGCAGCAAGTGAGTTGGAGTGCAACAGAGGGCTTTAKTGGAGTGTGAGAAGGGATTCCAAGTGCCAAGCAAGTGGATTTGTCCACCATTCTTCAAGTTTTTTTCTAAAGCAGTGCCAGCAGTCCAAGAAATTTGCTACAGCAGCCATGGCTAATCATCAAGGGCAGCTGGAAGAGGGGAAAAGAAAGGGAGGCATTTGCCCACTAAGGTTGCCCCCCCTCCATTTTCAACAAGGTCAGCTAGTGTTCCATCTGTTGGAAGTGGGGCTGCAGCAACAATTTCAAAGGCTGAAAAATATGTTGTTTTAGCAAGGCAGCTGTCACGTTTTCTAAAATTTGCAGAGCAATAGATTTACCAATGTATTTAGATATTCTTTTACATATACCATATACTGAAAATATGAGCAGCATAAACAAGCACAAGAAGACACAAGAGTTATCTTGGGAAAACCCTAAACCCGGAGAAAAACCCAGCCAACCTTTCTTAGATAGATTCTTTCTGATAATATAATCAAACCATGAACAAGCTCTTCTTCCCAAAAGCAAACTGATAATGAAGAAACCCTGATACAAGATTGGCGCACCGAACAATGGTAGTGCACCAAATAGTTGCAGCAGGAGCACCATACAAAACTAGCGAACCTCTTCCCAAAGATAGCACACAAGAGAAACCACCAAGAATAACCAAGACAACCCCAGTTGCTGTAGTAGTTGTGTCTTCTCCTTGCCTCACACTCGCGCCCTCTTCTTGATTGAGATAGCTAAGTGAGAAAGTGACAAATGAGCAAGGCGTCACCTTATTTATAGTCTTCAAGTCACTTTAGTTGGGGCCGACTTCTCTTCTGGGAAATTCTATTTCCCCTTTATCTTTTTCCTGTGGGCCGACTTCTCTTCCTCGAAATTCCATTTCTGCTTTATTCTTTTCCTGTGGGTCGACTTCTCTTCTGAGGTGTTCTTCAACTGTTCAATGGTCTTCCTTTGACTTCTAGAATCTTCTTCTTCTCTACGAAAGGTTGTCTAGGAGGTAATACCTCCCGCTGCTACCAAAACATCAACACTCCCTCTTAGCTAGGGAGGTATTCTTCCAAGATGTTTTCTTCTAGTGGTCCCAAGACTACTACCATAGTCTTACGACTACGCTGCAAGCATCTAGTAGCCCCAAGGCTACTACCATAGTCTCGTGACTATGCCATCGAGTAGTACAAGACCACTAACATAGTCTCATGACTATGAATCTAGTAGTCCGAAGATCACCACCATAGTCTGGCGACTACAAATCTAGTAGCAAATCTACCACCATAGTCTCCACGACTACGAATCTAGTAGCACAAAGCTACCACCATAGTCTCCACAACTACAAATCTAGTAGCAGAAAGCTACCACCATAGTCTCCACAACTACGAATCTAGTAGCACAAAGCTACCACCATAGTATGCACGACTACGAATCTAGTAGCATAAAGCACCCACCATAGTCTCCATGACTACGAATCTAGTACCACAAAGCTACCACCATAGTCTCCATGACTACGTTATGAGCATCCAGTAGTACACGACTACCGCCATAGTCTCTACGACTACACTATGACGTTTCTCCTCTCCTAGTAGTCCCATTCACACCCATCCGTTGGGCAAGACTACAACCATAGCCCCAAGGCTACGCCATGGTCCTAAGACCATGCTACAAGTCTTATTCACACCTGGCCACTTCACATGGCATAGGCAAGACTTGTACCAAGATACATTTTACTCCCTCGGTCACTTCACATGACTAATCTGGGAAACCCTTGGCCAGAGGGAGAGCCTGTTCGAGGAGAAACATCACACCTCCCTCTTAATGAGGGTGGACATTCTACATCACGCCAAGCTTGTCTCTGAAGTACTCATACTTCACTCTCAACAGAGGCTTCGTGAGAATGTTCGTTATTTTCTCATCTGTGGATATGTACCGAAGCTCCACTGCTCCTCTTTGCACCATTTCTCAGATGTAATGGTATTTGATCTCTATATGCTTTGACTTGTCATGAAAGACTAGATTCTCTGAAAGCTTCACACAACTTTGATTATCACAATATATCAAAGTTGGCTCCAACTCTAGATCAAATAACCCTGCAAGCATCTTCTGGAGCCACAATGCTTCACGGCTTGCAACAGTGGCTGCTATATACTCTGCCTCTGTTGTACTGAGTGCCACTGACGTCTGTTTTCTGCTTAACCATGAGATCATACCTGATCCCAAACTAAAGCAACATCCTGATGTGCTTTTCCGATCCACTTCACTCCCCACCCAGTCAGAGTCTATATAACCTTGCAGCTTTACTTCATCATCCAAGATATATTTGAGTCCATATCCAACCGTACCATGCAGGTACCTCAACACATGCTTTGTTGCTATCCAATTTACATGTCTAGGCTCAACCATGTACTGACTCGATGTGTTCACTACAAAGCATATATCCAACCTGGTGTTACCCATGTACATCAAGGATCCGATCAATCGTCCGTACATCGTGGGATCTGTTATCCACCGAGTTGCACTAGCTGGATTTGCAGATGAGCCGCCAAAGACTGAGCAGTCAGATGCTCAGAATTCAGTGTTCAGAAATTCAGCAGGTCTATGAGACCACCTTTTTTCCGCATTTCCATCCCTCCAGGGCATTGTAATAAATGATTTGAGCATAAAAGTTGTAAAAGACTATTCACCACCTAAGACCTGAGCACGAACACGTACTCTAGAGTGTTTTTTTTCACTTGTTAATTATTTCTTGCCTATCAGGCGATTAATAATTTCTAAGTTTTTTCACTCAAATCTCCTCCAAAGCTGGAGTATGTGCTCGTGGTTAGGCCTTGGCATGGTATAACCAATGTCTAATATCTAAATGTATATGAATTCATGCTAAGTTATGTCTATTAAGTCATATGCCATGAGTCATATAGTCATATGAGTAATATGCCATGAATCAATAGTCATATGAGTCATATGCCATGAGTCAATAGACATATGACTCAATATGAGGGTGAGTTAGATGCCATGAGTCAATTAAAAATTTCCCGTAAAACGGACAATTTTTAATGTAAAAGTCAATGAAGTCATAAAAGTGGTATCAATTATTGTTAGATGCCATGTTTGTGCTCATTTTCTAAGCCAGAGCACCTCCTAAACCCTTATCTCCCCTTTGTTGAGGCAAAAAAAAGATTTTAATCACTCAAAATTGAATTTTTCTCTCAAAAAGGTGAAAAAGGACAATTTAATTAAAATGCTAAAATTTAGCAAACATGTCGGGAACATGTTTTTCCACGTTTGGAGTCCCTGGTCTAGTTGGCGAAGCATTCTCCTAGTGAGGGCGCCTAGTTTGAGTGGCATGGCAAGAGGGAGGAGATCCCAAAGAGGCTAGGCGCACCTCCTCCTCTAGTTGGCGCACCTACCACTCCACTTCCACTCACCCTCACCCTCACTTCACTCCAACTCACCCTCACATCACGCCACTCCACATACCACTCACTCCACTCATTCCCCAACTTACTAGTGCACATCTCCTCTCGTGGCATGTGCCCTCACTTGGTAATCTTCACCCAAAAAGCTATATAATGAAGTCGACCCCCCATTGGATGGAAAGGGTGTTGGACTTAGCTTGTAATCGTTATTGTAAATCTTTTGATATTGGAAAAAAGCATAAAGACTTTGGAGTTCTACTCTTGGTGTTGGATCTACATGTGGAATGATGCTATGCTAATGGATTGAGATGATTGTGTTTCAATTTTTGCTCATAAATTTTGTTGGTATTGGTTGAAAGTAGAGGTACTATTATCTAATTCAGATTGGATTATTATTGTATGTTGCATTTATAATCCTCTTGTTGTTTTATATATGAAGCTTATCRTGCATGTTATTTTTTATGATTAAACTAACGTGATTGTTTGAGTTTCTTGTGTAGATGAACACCAAAATCTAACAAAGTGTTTGCAAGTTTTGTGAAGGACATAAGAACCTCAACCTTGGAGTAGTAAGAGATYTAATCTTGCATCCTTACTCTTCAAGGAAARTTKTGAAAGGCATMTTTCCATCTTTCCTCCATCAAAGAGACCCCATYGCCCAAGGAGCTCCAAATTCAAGCAACCAATTCCTCATTCACAAGTTCAATTTTCTATGGTTATTTACTCACATGCATTTGTTAGATTCAAGTTCTTTTATTGAAAATCAAATTCTAGTTTCTTTATTAATGCATGCATGTGATTTAGATCTAGGTTTAAGTTTCAACTCTTTATATCAAGCTAGATCTAAAGAAAAACCTACTTCTTAGCAAGCTTTTATCCAAATCTTTTAAAGCTAGTAAGTAGTTTCTTCAAAGCACTTTCCTATTGTAATATCTAGCATTTGAAGTGCTCATTTACTTGCTGTCCGAACAGCAAGCAAAAGTCATCAATAAATTTGTTATTTTGCTCATTTAGTTGTTCTAAAATTGCTAGTTTTTTTAGCCTTTTATCTAGATTTTAGTTGATTTATTTTGGACAGTTATAATCCTCCTTTACAAGCACCTTCTTCTAGTTGTTTTGCAGCGATCAAGGCACAAGTACCTTGCTGTCCTTTGCAGGTTCTTGGACAGCCAAGAAGAAGCTTTGTCCAATTTGTGCAAGTTTGGGAGCATTCAAGGAACAAGGAGCCTTCAACCTCTCTGAAAAACAAAAGAGAAAACACATAAAACTTTTCAAAACACCTTTATTTCAATAAACTTTGCAAGTCTTTTCAAAGACTAAAGATGTTCACTTTTGTACTTGCTTAGAGTGATTTTTGATCATTTCTAATCATTTTCCTTTGCTGGTTTTTAGCAGGTCCGTCACAAAACAAGGGGGAACTTTGACGATTTTGAAGCAAAACTGAAGAGTTTCTACCCCAAGTTGGACCCTTTGAAGACCAAGACTTTAGAAGTCTTCTTTGTAATTGTTGATTAATAACTTGATCCATTCTATAAGGATCCAAACTCATAAAAATAAAAATAAAACATTTTCTCAAAGTGTAATAGGCATTAATAAAAGCGGGCCTCTAGTGCCCAGTTTTGTCATCCCTTTTAGGGGGATCAGTGGTGGTTATGTGCTACATTTTCCTTTGAAGTTCCTTACTTTATTTGTTTTCAAAACACACAACTTAAGGAAATCAACCATTCAAGCAATCACTACTTTATTTACTTAAGCAAAATAACTTTTATGTTAGTTTAGTTTTCACTTTCACTTTTAGTAATTAGAAAACATGTCAAGTTTTCCGCATTTTCCTTTCAGTTTTAAACTAAACATTCCCTGCAGTTCCCGGTGTATGCTCTAAACCCTTGCAAGCCTAGCTCGATACTGGGATTCATCAGAACCGGGGTTGTCAGTGTGGAGTAGTTTAATTAGGGAAACCTTGATAGTAGTTATCTTGATGCGAGGGAAACCGCATGAAGGAAGTGTGTGAAGTCAGACGAGAACTTTGAGATCTAGGTTCTCCCCGTGTTGGACATTTGACACCTTCATTAAACTTACTGTTGAATCTTTGGGGCTTCGATAGTTTCTCAACACATTTCCAAACAAAAAGATAGCCTCTAAAGAGGCCACATATTTTCATTAATCTACCTTCAATAAACCTTATTAAAACGTGCGTTCAACAACTGCCCGCAATACCTTTAAGGCACTGGTTTCATGTTTACAACTTTTATTTCATGAGCAGTATTTCATTTACAATATGATGATTGTCGAATAACTGTTATAACACTTGCAGATATTGTATCCTTTACTTTATTGTGCATGTATCTTTTATGGTTAGACATATGTTCTATTATAAATAATTAGTTTGTCTATCAAATGAATGTGTTGAATGCTTCACTATAAATGTTTTATTCTGCAATAAACTCCTAGAATGGTTTCTTAGCTTAGAGTAGCTTAACAGCCATAGCATTTTGGTTAGGGACTACCCCCCTTGGCTTCGCTAGGAGTTGGCCTAGACGAAGGAGTCGAGGATCAGGTGACAGCACCTTGACTCGAGACTTGCCCCCAAGGACACACTGAGTGGATTGAAGATTTCTTCCACGGTAACCCAAGTGTGTATAAAGGTGGCAACTGTTAATGTTTAAGCTATTATTAGAGTTCTTTGCATTTCAATAAATAACAATAGCATAAGATAGGATCACTAAGAAATACACAATCACAAGAGACACATCATTTATCCTAGGAAAGCCTCATGGGGGAGAAAACCCAACAAAACTTCCTTATTATAGATAGCCAATACAATGCCAAGAGATAACTCAAACAAATATAGAAAGTCATCTCCCAAAGATGCGCCTCTCTCTCTCTCTCTCTCTTCTTCAACTGCAGCTCCAAAACTTGTCTCTCAATGAACAAGTGAGTGTGTCTAACTGAGGCGCCAACCTCCTTATTTATACAACACTGGCACGTGTGGAGGTGTCTTTTCACTGGCAGGGCCGACTTCTCTTTCTGGGTGGTTATAACCACCTTTAGTATATTATGGGGCCTCTTTAATATATTCTGGGGTCGACTTCTTCTTCTGCCTATTACAATTATATTTTGATCAATCCACAAAAGGGGATTTGGTCCTTTACAATAGCCGACATGATCAATCCGCAATGGGGATTGATCCAATGAATAATATATAAATAACAATTAGAATACACTTTGCAGTTACATTATTTCAACAGTAACAGGATCAACCAAATCTGAAGATGAATCACTCAAAAGATTCAGATTCGTAACCATAGGTGTGGCCATGGACTTGTAGTTCATCATCCCGAATCTCTGCAGGATCTCTACTGTATATTTTCCTTGGCTAAGGAAAATCTCATCTGGCCTCTGCCACACCTCTAATCCCAAGAAATAGTGCATCAAACCCAAATCCTTCATTTCGAACTCTGAAGTGAGTTCCCTCTTGCACCCATCTATGAGCTTCTCATCCCCTGTAAGAAACAGGTTATCCACATATAGGACCAAAATCAATGGGCAACCATCTTCAACCTTGTAGTAAAGATTGGGATCTGCATCACTCTTGGTAAACCCCAAGCTCATCAGATAACTGTCTATTCTGGCATACCATGTGTTGGTTGTCGGCTTAAGCCCATACAAAGCTTTCTTCAATTTGCAAGCATGGGACTCCTTCCCATGGATTACAAAACTTTGTGGGTGCTCTATGTACACTTCTTCAATTACACCATTCAACAAAGTTGTCTTGACATCCATCTGGTGTAATTTCCATCCCATAACGGAAGCAATAGCAATAATAGATCTAATGGAAGTCTACTTTGCTATTGGAGCAAATGTCTCGTCATAATCCTCTCCCTCTTTCTGGGAGAATCTTCTAGCTACAAATCTCACTTTGTACTTCTCTATGCTGCCATCTGTAGCATGCTTGATCTTGTAGATCCACTTGGAAGTCACCACTAACTTCCCTTCTGGTCTCGGAACCACTTCCCACACATCATTCTTCATGATGGATTGATACTCTTCCATCATGGCATCCTTCCACACTCGTTGCTTAACAGGTTCCTCAAAAGTGGAAGGTTCTAAATCAATGATTTTACTCATCAATGCCACATAGCTGGAAAACTTGTGTGGTCTCTTGCTCTCTCTAAAAGAGCCTCTAGGAGTTGCATGTCCTTCAGCTTCTTGCAAAGTGTTCTAAATCCATGTTGGTCTCTTCCTAGTAACTGTAACTTCTCTTGGTGGATCTACAAGTATCTCTGGCTCTACTGACTCATTCTGACTTTCTGGAATGTGTTCTTCTGGAGTAGAGTCAACCATTATTGCATCCCTTAGAGCCTCCTGCTCCTCTCTGTCCTCATCCATGTGAGACTTTCTATATTTCCTGAAGGTTGCTTCTTCATCAAATGCAACATCCCTGCCACTCTCAATATGTCTTTGTTCGGGGATGTATATTATATAAGCCTTCGAAGTCTCACTGTATCCAACGAAGGTGCCCTTCTTTCCTGAAGGCTCCAACTTCGTTCTCTTTATACAATCCTCCCTCTCGACACCAATCACAGTAGTTGAGTCTATACTTGAACTCTTGGGCCATAGAAGGACTTGGCCATCCACAAAAGCTACCCTGAAGCCTTTATCTTCTAAAACAGAAATAGAATGAAGATTCTTCTTTAAGCCTTGTACAAACAAAACATCTTTTATTGAAATGGAGTTACCTGAATCAAGATGGTAGGAGGCTTCTCCTACTCGTTTGACTGCATGCCTAGAATCATCCCCGAGTTCTACCTGAAGGGATGAACTCTTCTCTGTCAATCTTGTAAGAGAACTTATGAACTTGGTCATGTGCTTGGAAGCACCACTGTCCACGAGCCAAATATCACTTCCTTGAGTGATAGTACCTATGAGAGCTGAGACAAAGACATATTCTTCATCTTTTGATTCCTTTGTCCTCTTCTGAGATGTGGACTCTTCCATATCTGTTGCATGCGCATGATGTTATCTCTTCCCTTTCCCCATTGATAGGTAAAATGTCCTAACTTCTTGCAACTGAAACCTCTGATTTTAGATACATCCTTCTTGTTATCTGGAACTGATCTTCTAGTTTTCTTTGAACTGGTACTTCATCTTTCTTTCCTTTTCTTCACATGAGCAGCAAGAGCTTGGTTCTCTTCATCATTTGTCTTCTGCGTTTTGGATATCAATCTAGATTCTTCTTGGGTACAGTTTGTCAACAGCTTGTCAAATTTGGGTAATTTACTTCTTGCACAGATTCCTTGAACAAATGGGTTCCAAGAAGAAGGAAATCCATTAAGAGTAGTGGTCACAAGCTCAGCATCATCCTCTGAATCTTCAATCGCTGCTAACTAGTCCTTGATCTGCGAAATTCTCATGAAGTAGTTGGAAATTGTTTCTGACTTGTTCATCATTGTTGAAATTAGTGCAGCTGCAAGAGCCATTCTCCTGGAGGATGGCATAAGACCCTAGCTGTGGACTAGAGGTCGGGGGTTTTAGAGTACCTCCACGACCACCCACTGCTTCCAAAGGAAAATTGGTGCGCTTTACCAGTAAAAAGGCCAGAGCAGCAGTTGCAGCACGGCATAGAGGGAATCAATGATTTGGATTCCTATGATCTATCGTTTTCATTTTATCATACACTATTTAGTATCTAGATGCCTCATGATGATTCATCTCATGAGATACATTTATTTTGATCATTTGATGTGATTTTGTATCTACTATCATCCTATCAGGAACATGTTTCAGAATTTTCAGTTTAGTAACGATATGTGAGCACTTGACATCTTATGCATCTTATTTATTGGTTGTATTTTCATATTTAAGTAGCAAAGTGTTTATTTGATGTTGTTGTTGCTTTACAAGTTTAAAAATTTGAAAAAAATGAGTGTTTTTGTATTTTTTTGAGGTCTTGCGACATTTTCCGTCGATGTCGCCAAGAAGTTACATTTCGGACCCTCGCCAACACTTTCCCTGACATGACATATACAGCATTGGTTCCAGGGAACACTTGCTTAATGCATGGGTTGATCCTTGGTCTTGTACCTTGGTGGATAAGACCCTAGATGTGTTCCAGGGCCCCCAGATGTGTTCTGGGGCAACCTAGTCTTGGACCAGGTAGATCTTGGTGAAATATCAAGATGTGTCGATGTGTGATCCTCTTCCTCTCTCCTGGGATGGTCCATGAGACCTAGGAGTTCCTATGAAAATGGACATGACCACATTGTTGATGTACCCTCTTATGCAATGATGATAAGTTTATAGGTCATTATGAGACTCATGTGGACATGTTTTGCCATTATGGACCCCCCCCCCCTTGACTTTATCTTAACAAGTACCACCTTGTTGTTTTGCTTTCCCTCTTGGTTTATGTGATTGGGTTTTATTAGTTTTATTATATGTGATTGGGGTTTATTTTATGTGAATGGGTTTTATTATATGCGGTTGGGGTTTTATATGTAATTAGGGTTTTTAATTAGTATTAATTGACATATTAATTAATATTTATATTAATTATATGTCAATATTTAATTATAATCCTAATTACCCTAACCCCTCTCCCTAACTATAAATAAGACCCTACCCTATTGCATTTGTACCTACACTCACATTCACTCCTCTCTCTCTCCTTGTTGCGGCTACCTCAGTGACTATTCTCCCTTATTGGTGCGGCCTCTCCTTTTGTTATCAATTTGAGATCTCAGTTTTTTTGTTGGCTGGAAGCTTCTTCATTTGGATCTGTTGATGGTTGATGGCTGGATCTGTTTTACTAGAGCTACCAGATCAGTCTTCTTGCACAGAAGTGTCCTCTCTAGCTGTCGGACCTATTCCTGTGGGTGTCGGATCTCCCTCTAAGGCCACGAACCTGTGTACAGGTGTCGTGGCCTCCATCTGGGCTCTCTCCTTTGCTGTGTGGAGATTATGGATCCTTCCTCTGGCTGTCGCGTGGTATTCTGAGATACGTGTGGGGATTTCCTAGCTGTCTAGATCTGTATGGAGGGTTTGCTTACAATCTTGTTGTCTAGATTTCCTCTGTGAGGGGATTTGTTGTTTGCTTGTCGAGGGCTTGTGGATTTGAGTGTGGCTTCTCCATTTGATGTAGCAGTTTCAGATCTGAGTGTTGTTTGGTCCTAGTATTGGTTGGGTACTCTACTTGATTGTTTGTTGATGCAAGAGATGTTCCACTCTTGTTGTCCCCTGTGTTGGAGTGTTTCCTAGCTGCGTTCTTTTCAGTTATGGAGGGTTTGCTATTTTGTTATGGAGGGTTTGTTATTTTTCTATGAAGAGTTTGTTGTTTGATATGGAGAGTTTTTGCTTTTGGAGTTCTTGTTGTCCCTTCTTATGGAGTACTTGTTGCAGTTGTCTTGTGATGATCTATTCCCTGGCAAAATTGTCCCTAAGTCCTTATGACAGAGATCAAACCCTAGAGGTTTGATCCATGAACCTAAAACTATTTCTGAGCATATCCTAAAGGTTTACATCCACACGTGTGACAAGTACATCTTTCATAGATCAAGAGGTAAGCTTGAGGTTTGTCTTTCCACTAAG